>JAHUYU010003532.1:0-23635 GCA_030439765.1 Tripidium arundinaceum
CCCTAGACTTAGCCTAGTGAGATAGCAGGTTGGAGACAGCCTCTACCTTATTTATAGAGCTATTACATATTCCCAATAATGCCCTTAAATATTTTGCTGAACCACCTAACCCCATGGGCATAATGATCCAACTTGAGATAGAAGCATCTGACGGCCACGCGCCCTTCATGATTTAACTTCGCCTCGACGCAAACCTCGCAATGACGCCACGTGCCGCCTCCGATTCCCGCTGGAACCGCACCCGATTTTTGAGGCCCAAACTCAAAAACCGTCCACCGGTGGTTTTGAGGTCCAAACCACCAAACCACTCGTGGGTAGCGTACTCCATACGCTCGCCCCATGAAGTCAACACATGTCACGCCTCGGCATCCGTCCTTCACCGCTCCCAGTCCATCGGCACGAACTCGCTTGACATTCACCTTCGCCGTCGACCACCATCTCTGAGCTCCACACCTGCGCACCACAAGTCAAGAGACATGTTGCACAATCCAAACTTATGTCTTGGTTAGTTCAACAACTCAACCTAAAGCACTACTGTAAAATTGTTAGAGCTAGCACTTCTACCAATGCATCACAAAAAGTCATTCTCTAAATAACCATGATAATAATAAGCATTTCAAAATAATAAAGTAACCCTAAAGGTATCATTGAACTGTATGAACTAAATACACTAACAGATAGATCATGAATTTAGGAACCTGGCAAAATTTTCACGATAAATAAATAAATTCAAATGAGCTCTATAGATGAAGAAAATGGCATGGATGTATAGTTCTTGATTTTAAATAAATTTAGAAAGAAGAAGCGATGGAATCGGAGGTCGTATGTTGGAGATATAAATTTTGCAGGGTGGCTGTTAATAAATCTCAAAAATAAAATCACATGATCAGGGGATGGCTTAGGGGCTAATCCATCACATGAAATGACGATGCCATTAGTATTTTAGACTTGTCGTAGTGGACTTCAGGGTTGTAGCGTATTGACTGGAACAGAGGGAGAATGAGACGAGCAGCGGAGTAGGACGACTCAGGATGATGCCATTAGTATTTTGGACTTGTTGTAGTGGACTTCTGGGCTGCACCGTATTGACTGGAACAGAGGGAGAATGAGACGAGCAGCGGAGCGGGATGGCTCGGCGAGCTCGGTGTGGTGGACGGGAGCAGCTTGGCGTCGCTCTTTTATAGGCAGGAGAAGCAGGGCTAAGGACACCCGGTGTGCACGGCACACTACGGCGGAGGCAGCACAATGTGCGCTAATTATTTTGTAGCGCGAGTGAAAGAAACGGCAAGAGAGGAAAGTGACGCGTCGCGAGGTGTATGGCTAATTAGCTTGTTTAAGGGTAATAAAGCGCTGTTTGTGCACGACGCGATGCTTGGATGAACAGTATTTTCTGCGATGAACAATATTTTCTATGTACTGCAGTGCTCATGTACAGTGCTTTCTACATGCTACAGTGCCACCATGTGGAAAGGGCGCCTGAGCCACGTTTGCAGAGCATTTGAGCGATGTTTTAATTCTGATTCAAACTGTCTAATGCGTATGCTGTGCGCGGTGTCTGCTGCAGTGGTGGTCAGTCGTCACCGTGCGCGTGCTGCGCGGGCTAAGCATAGCGGTGCGCGGGCTAAGCAGAGCAGTGCACGTGTTGCACGGGCTAAGCAGAGCAGTGTGCCGTGTGCGCGCTCTGAGGATTTGAAAGAGGACGAATAGTGAGAGCTAGAATTGGAGAATATTTGAACAAGGGATAAATCAGAGCTTATATTGAGAATTAGTGCAATAAAATTTAATGTCTCATTTTGCCATATGCAAAAAATACATAAATCTGATGTTCATGATATGGTTTAATGTTTTGATTACGGCGTAACACCGATGATGTTACAATAGCGTCATTTGAGGGGGAGTTGCAGCTTTTCGGTCGTTTGTTGTGCGCCCTTTCAGCTTGATGTGTGCATGTGCCAATAAGGGGAAGAATGTTTCACACACACATCCACCTAAAAAGAGAGAGTGATGCTGAGTGCATGCAGTCATTTAGGGGATTGCATCTGTTTAGGGGGAGTTGCACATTTGAGCCTGATTTGGTTTTTGATTTGCCCTTACTAGTGGTATTGAGCCCTTTCTGTCTCTTCTTAAGGACTAGCTATATTTTAATTGGTTGCGTCGAGCCGTTGCCCATGTCTTTGGGGTCCAAGTTTTGCTCATTTTAAATGACCCTATTTTGGCTTTTCATTGGTTTTTGGTCATTTGGGTGAGTTCTCTGTTTCTTCTTCTTCTTCTTTCGCTCAACTATTGTGTGTTGGTGTTCACAATGTGCTCATCAAGGGGGAGATTGCGAACACATGGTCGATATATACCCATGTGGTTCGGTTTGTGATGAGTGATTGTTAACGTGAGTAGTGCTTTAGGTTGAGTTGTTGAACTAACCAAGACATAAGTTTGGATTGTGCAACATGTCTCTTGACTTGTGGTGCGCAGGTGTGGAGCTCAGAGATGGTGGTCGACGGCGAAGGTGAATGTCAAGCGAGTTCGTGCCGATGGACTGGGAGCGGTGAAGGACGGATGCCGAGGCGTGACATGTGTTGACTTCATGGGGCGAGCGTATGGAGTACGCTACCCACGAGTGGTTTGGTGGTTTGGACCTCAAAACCACCGGTGGACGGTTTTTGAGTTTGGGCCTCAAAAATCGGGTGCGGTTCCAGCGGGAATCGGAGGCGGCACGTGGCGTCATTGCGAGGTTTGCGTCGAGGCGAAGTTAAATCATGAAGGGCGCGTGGCCGTCAGATGCTTCTATCTCAAGTTGGATCATTATGCCCATGGGGTTAGGTGGTTCAGCAAAATATTTAAGGGCATTATTGGGAATATGTAATAGCTCTATAAATAAGGTAGAGGCTGTCTCCAACCTGCTATCTCTCTAGGCTAAGTCATTTTCATTTTCTCCTTGTACCTTTTCTCTCCCCTAGACTGCTAGTGAGATCCATAGATGAATTCTTCACAGTAGAACTTGTTATCTGTATCTTTGAACCTTGTATTTAATAGAATCTCGTGGGAATGGAGGCCCTAACCTCCTCTTGTCCTCGTGACTTCAAGATCTGAGTTTCTGAATTGAGTTTGTGACTTGATTTGGTTTTTCCTCTCTCGGTCCCTTTTCTTTGCTCTTTTGATGGATTTTGATTTCCTACGGATTTGAGGGTGATTTAAGTGGATGGATTCGTGTTAGGACATCTGAGGAACATCTTTACCAAGTGGTTTGGGCAGGTTCCTCATGAGCACTTAAGATTCATCACTTTGAGGAAAAATTGAGAAAACCCCAACCCTTGTGATGGATTTTTTGATCTGTGTTGATTCCTTGACTTCTAGGTAATGATCTTTGGGGAATAGCTTCTACGAATCCAAGGGAACCTCTCTGCAAAATTTAAGATTTTTCGGAGCTCGTTTGAATTTATTTCAAATTTTTCGAGGAGAGATTTTCACTAAAATCTGTGCAAATCAGCCCAAGCCGAGTTACAAACTGGCTCAGGCCGGTTTTTCAAGTTGCTCCAAATAAGCTCATTTTTGGTGGAGATCTTCCCCTTGATGTTCTAAGCTTTCCCGCTAAGTTCCAAGTTCGTTCGAATTCGTGATTGGTTTTTGACTTTTTCTCCTTCATGGGTTGAAATGTGAAAATCAGCGTGAGCCAGTTTTAAAAACGAGTCTAGGCTGGTATTTCAAACTTCTCTGTTTGAGCTGATTTTTGGTGGAGAGGATTGTCACGATGTCTTGAGCCTCTCCACAAGATTTCACCCTTTTTGAGGTCTTTTGGTCAGTCTTTGTGTTTTGAACGTTTTTAGGCAGTGTTTCCGAAATCGAAAGAAAATTAAATTAGACTTTCATCCACCCTCCTCTTGCTCGATCCTTTGAAGATCTAAATTGCACCACTTTCTAAGTTGGAAGCATTTTGACAGCATGAGGATCTGAATGACATCCTTTTAACGGACCATGAATTCTGGTCGTTATTCCCATCGCAGCACTTCTGCAGAACCGTTGTTTTCCCCAACACGGCAACACGAGCGCACGAGCGCCGTCCGGCCCGACCCGGGCTCCCGGCGTCCCCTGCCCGCAAAATTCGCCACTCCCGTCGCCGCAACCGGCCTCGCTCCCTCAGTTCCGCTCTTCGTCTTCGAGGGCCATTACCCGTACCTAAGCAGAGTCACGCGAGCCAGAGTCCGGAATCTTCTAGACGCGTCGGGAGGACTAAGCACGTGCTCCCACCGGCTGCCAGCCATGTCGGAGAAGCTGGCCCCCGAGAAGCGCCACACCTTCGTGCACAACGGTGAGCCGCTTCCCCCCTTCGTATCCTCCACAGCCCGCCTTCCCCGCGGCACCCGCACCTCTCTGACTTAGGGTCGATCCCCATCCCCCGCCATGAGCAGGGCAGAAGGTGTTCGAGTGGGACCAGACGCTAGAGGAGGTGAACATGTACATCGAGCTCCCCAAGGGCGTTCCCACCAAGCTCTTCCACTGCACCATCCAGGCTAGCCACGTCGAGGTCGGCATCCGCGGCAACCCACCATACCTCAACGTCTGTGCTCCATCTCAAGGCTCCCTTGCGATTCGGTTCCACTTGGTTCCCAAGATTTCCTCGCGTCTGATTGGGGATTGAATATTTTTTTGGGTGATTTTGCAGCACGACCTGACGCACCCCGTGAAGACCGACTCGTCGTTCTGGACAATAGGTGTGGTCGAACTTATCGCTCTTGAACATTACATCATTTTTTCTGAACCTGAACTGTAGATATCGATATGTGTAGTATTTCTGACATCTTGTTGTTCGGTTGGTACAAGCTGTTTGCGCTTATAATTGTCAAATTGGCACGGTGCTTTTACCAATTAATACAAGGGTTAGGTTAATTGATGAAAGCGATAAGTTCGACCACACCTATTGTCCAGAACGACGAGTCGGTCTTCACGGGGTGCGTCAGGTCGTGCTGCAAAATCACCCAAAAAAATATTCAATCCCCAATCAGACGCGAGGAAATCTTGGGAACCAAGTGGAACCGAATCGCAAGGGAGCCTTGAGATGGAGCACAGACGTTGAGGTATGGTGGGTTGCCGCGGATGCCGACCTCGACGTGGCTAGCCTGGATGGTGCAGTGGAAGAGCTTGGTGGGAACGCCCTTGGGGAGCTCGATGTACATGTTCACCTCCTCTAGCGTCTGGTCCCACTCGAACACCTTCTGCCCTGCTCATGGCGGGGGATGGGGATCGACCCTAAGTCAGAGAGGTGCGGGTGCCGCGGGGAAGGCGGGCTGTGGAGGATACGAAGGGGGGAAGCGGCTCACCGTTGTGCACGAAGGTGTGGCGCTTCTCGGGGGCCAGCTTCTCCGACATGGCTGGCAGCCGGTGGGAGCACGTGCTTAGTCCTCCCGACGCGTCTAGAAGATTCCGGACTCTGGCTCGCGTGACTCTGCTTAGGTACGGGTAATGGCCCTCGAAGACGAAGAGCGGAACTGAGGGAGCGAGGCCGGTTGCGGCGACGGGAGTGGCGAATTTTGCGGGCAGGGGACGCCGGGAGCCCGGGTCGGGCCGGACGGCGCTCGTGCGCTCGTGTTGCCGTGTTGGGGAAAACAACGGTTCTGCAGAAGTGCTGCGATGGGAATAACGACCAGAATTCATGGTCCGTTAAAAGGATGTCATTCAGATCCTCATGCTGTCAAAATGCTTCCAACTTAGAAAGTGGTGCAATTTAGATCTTCAAAGGATCGAGCAAGAGGAGGGTGGATGAAAGTCTAATTTAATTTTCTTTCGATTTCGGAAACACTGCCTAAAAACGTTCAAAACACAAAGACTGACCAAAAGACCTCAAAAAGGGTGAAATCTTGTGGAGAGGCTCAAGACATCGTGACAATCCTCTCCACCAAAAATCAGCTCAAACAGAGAAGTTTGAAATACCAGCCTAGACTCGTTTTTAAAACTGGCTCACGCTGATTTTCACATTTCAACCCATGAAGGAGAAAAAGTCAAAAACCAATCACGAATTCGAACGAACTTGGAACTTAGCGGGAAAGCTTAGAACATCAAGGGGAAGATCTCCACCAAAAATGAGCTTATTTGGAGCAACTTGAAAAACCGGCCTGAGCCAGTTTGTAACTCGGCTTGGGCTGATTTGCACAGATTTTAGTGAAAATCTCTCCTCGAAAAATTTGAAATAAATTCAAACGAGCTCCGAAAAATCTTAAATTTTGCAGAGAGGTTCCCTTGGATTCGTAGAAGCTATTCCCCAAAGATCATTACCTAGAAGTCAAGGAATCAACACAGATCAAAAAATCCATCACAAGGGTTGGGGTTTTCTCAATTTTTCCTCAAAGTGATGAATCTTAAGTGCTCATGAGGAACCTGCCCAAACCACTTGGTAAAGATGTTCCTCAGATGTCCTAACACGAATCCATCCACTTAAATCACCCTCAAATCCGTAGGAAATCAAAATCCATCAAAAGAGCAAAGAAAAGGGACCGAGAGAGGAAAAACCAAATCAAGTCACAAACTCAATTCAGAAACTCAGATCTTGAAGTCACGAGGACAAGAGGAGGTTAGGGCCTCCATTCCCACGAGATTCTATTAAATACAAGGTTCAAAGATACAGATAACAAGTTCTACTGTGAAGAATTCATCTATGGATCTCACTAGCAGTCTAGGGGAGAGAAAAGGTACAAGGAGAAAATGAAAATGACTTAGCCTAGAGAGATAGCAGGTTGGAGACAGCCTCTACCTTATTTATAGAGCTATTACATATTCCCAATAATGCCCTTAAATATTTTGCTGAACCACCTAACCCCATGGGCATAATGATCCAACTTGAGATAGAAGCATCTGACGGCCACGCGCCCTTCATGATTTAACTTCGCCTCGACGCAAACCTCGCAATGACGCCACGTGCCGCCTCCGATTCCCGCTGGAACCGCACCCGATTTTTGAGGCCCAAACTCAAAAACCGTCCACCGGTGGTTTTGAGGTCCAAACCACCAAACCACTCGTGGGTAGCGTACTCCATACGCTCGCCCCATGAAGTCAACACATGTCACGCCTCGGCATCCGTCCTTCACCGCTCCCAGTCCATCGGCACGAACTCGCTTGACATTCACCTTCGCCGTCGACCACCATCTCTGAGCTCCACACCCGGTGTGCACGGCACACTACGGCGGAGGCAGCACAATGTGCGCTAATTATTTTGTAGCGCGAGTGAAAGAAACGGCAAGAGAGGAAAGTGACGCGTCGCGAGGTGTATGGCTAATTAGCTTGTTTAAGGGTAATAAAGCGCTGTTTGTGCACGACGCGATGCTTGGATGAACAGTATTTTCTGCGATGAACAATATTTTCTATGTACTGCAGTGCTCATGTACAGTGCTTTCTACATGCTACAGTGCCACCATGTGGAAAGGGCGCCTGAGCCACGTTTGCAGAGCATTTGAGCGATGTTTTAATTCTGATTCAAACTGTCTAATGCGTATGCTGTGCGCGGTGTCTGCTGCAGTGGTGGTCAGTCGTCACCGTGCGCGTGCTGCGCGGGCTAAGCATAGCGGTGCGCGGGCTAAGCAGAGCAGTGCACGTGTTGCACGGGCTAAGCAGAGCAGTGTGCCGTGTGCGCGCTCTGAGGATTTGAAAGAGGACGAATAGTGAGAGCTAGAATTGGAGAATATTTGAACAAGGGATAAATCAGAGCTTATATTGAGAATTAGTGCAATAAAATTTAATGTCTCATTTTGCCATATGCAAAAAATACATAAATCTGATGTTCATGATATGGTTTAATGTTTTGATTACGGCGTAACACCGATGATGTTACAATAGCGTCATTTGAGGGGGAGTTGCAGCTTTTCGGTCGTTTGTTGTGCGCCCTTTCAGCTTGATGTGTGCATGTGCCAATAAGGGGAAGAATGTTTCACACACACATCCACCTAAAAA
The DNA here is from genome assembly GCA_030439765.1 of Tripidium arundinaceum. Lineage (NCBI taxonomy): Eukaryota > Viridiplantae > Streptophyta > Magnoliopsida > Poales > Poaceae > Tripidium > Tripidium arundinaceum. The sequence goes on from JAHUYU010003532.1 coordinate 7,933, forward strand.
GAGAGAGTGATGCTGAGTGCATGCAGTCATTTAGGGGATTGCATCTGTTTAGGGGGAGTTGCACATTTGAGCCTGATTTGGTTTTTGATTTGCCCTTACTAGTGGTATTGAGCCCTTTCTGTCTCTTCTTAAGGACTAGCTATATTTTAATTGGTTGCGTCGAGCCGTTGCCCATGTCTTTGGGGTCCAAGTTTTGCTCATTTTAAATGACCCTATTTTGGCTTTTCATTGGTTTTTGGTCATTTGGGTGAGTTCTCTGTTTCTTCTTCTTCTTCTTTCGCTCAACTATTGTGTGTTGGTGTTCACAATGTGCTCATCAAGGGGGAGATTGCGAACACATGGTCGATATATACCCATGTGGTTCGGTTTGTGATGAGTGATTGTTAACGTGAGTAGTGCTTTAGGTTGAGTTGTTGAACTAACCAAGACATAAGTTTGGATTGTGCAACATGTCTCTTGACTTGTGGTGCGCAGGTGTGGAGCTCAGAGATGGTGGTCGACGGCGAAGGTGAATGTCAAGCGAGTTCGTGCCGATGGACTGGGAGCGGTGAAGGACGGATGCCGAGGCGTGACATGTGTTGACTTCATGGGGCGAGCGTATGGAGTACGCTACCCACGAGTGGTTTGGTGGTTTGGACCTCAAAACCACCGGTGGACGGTTTTTGAGTTTGGGCCTCAAAAATCGGGTGCGGTTCCAGCGGGAATCGGAGGCGGCACGTGGCGTCATTGCGAGGTTTGCGTCGAGGCGAAGTTAAATCATGAAGGGCGCGTGGCCGTCAGATGCTTCTATCTCAAGTTGGATCATTATGCCCATGGGGTTAGGTGGTTCAGCAAAATATTTAAGGGCATTATTGGGAATATGTAATAGCTCTATAAATAAGGTAGAGGCTGTCTCCAACCTGCTATCTCTCTAGGCTAAGTCATTTTCATTTTCTCCTTGTACCTTTTCTCTCCCCTAGACTGCTAGTGAGATCCATAGATGAATTCTTCACAGTAGAACTTGTTATCTGTATCTTTGAACCTTGTATTTAATAGAATCTCGTGGGAATGGAGGCCCTAACCTCCTCTTGTCCTCGTGACTTCAAGATCTGAGTTTCTGAATTGAGTTTGTGACTTGATTTGGTTTTTCCTCTCTCGGTCCCTTTTCTTTGCTCTTTTGATGGATTTTGATTTCCTACGGATTTGAGGGTGATTTAAGTGGATGGATTCGTGTTAGGACATCTGAGGAACATCTTTACCAAGTGGTTTGGGCAGGTTCCTCATGAGCACTTAAGATTCATCACTTTGAGGAAAAATTGAGAAAACCCCAACCCTTGTGATGGATTTTTTGATCTGTGTTGATTCCTTGACTTCTAGGTAATGATCTTTGGGGAATAGCTTCTACGAATCCAAGGGAACCTCTCTGCAAAATTTAAGATTTTTCGGAGCTCGTTTGAATTTATTTCAAATTTTTCGAGGAGAGATTTTCACTAAAATCTGTGCAAATCAGCCCAAGCCGAGTTACAAACTGGCTCAGGCCGGTTTTTCAAGTTGCTCCAAATAAGCTCATTTTTGGTGGAGATCTTCCCCTTGATGTTCTAAGCTTTCCCGCTAAGTTCCAAGTTCGTTCGAATTCGTGATTGGTTTTTGACTTTTTCTCCTTCATGGGTTGAAATGTGAAAATCAGCGTGAGCCAGTTTTAAAAACGAGTCTAGGCTGGTATTTCAAACTTCTCTGTTTGAGCTGATTTTTGGTGGAGAGGATTGTCACGATGTCTTGAGCCTCTCCACAAGATTTCACCCTTTTTGAGGTCTTTTGGTCAGTCTTTGTGTTTTGAACGTTTTTAGGCAGTGTTTCCGAAATCGAAAGAAAATTAAATTAGACTTTCATCCACCCTCCTCTTGCTCGATCCTTTGAAGATCTAAATTGCACCACTTTCTAAGTTGGAAGCATTTTGACAGCATGAGGATCTGAATGACATCCTTTTAACGGACCATGAATTCTGGTCGTTATTCCCATCGCAGCACTTCTGCAGAACCGTTGTTTTCCCCAACACGGCAACACGAGCGCACGAGCGCCGTCCGGCCCGACCCGGGCTCCCGGCGTCCCCTGCCCGCAAAATTCGCCACTCCCGTCGCCGCAACCGGCCTCGCTCCCTCAGTTCCGCTCTTCGTCTTCGAGGGCCATTACCCGTACCTAAGCAGAGTCACGCGAGCCAGAGTCCGGAATCTTCTAGACGCGTCGGGAGGACTAAGCACGTGCTCCCACCGGCTGCCAGCCATGTCGGAGAAGCTGGCCCCCGAGAAGCGCCACACCTTCGTGCACAACGGTGAGCCGCTTCCCCCCTTCGTATCCTCCACAGCCCGCCTTCCCCGCGGCACCCGCACCTCTCTGACTTAGGGTCGATCCCCATCCCCCGCCATGAGCAGGGCAGAAGGTGTTCGAGTGGGACCAGACGCTAGAGGAGGTGAACATGTACATCGAGCTCCCCAAGGGCGTTCCCACCAAGCTCTTCCACTGCACCATCCAGGCTAGCCACGTCGAGGTCGGCATCCCGCGGCAACCCACCATACCTCAACGTCTGTGCTCCATCTCAAGGCTCCCTTGCGATTCGGTTCCACTTGGTTCCCAAGATTTCCTCGCGTCTGATTGGGGATTGAATATTTTTTTGGGTGATTTTGCAGCACGACCTGACGCACCCCGTGAAGACCGACTCGTCGTTCTGGACAATAGGTGTGGTCGAACTTATCGCTCTTGAACATTACATCATTTTTTCTGAACCTGAACTGTAGATATCGATATGTGTAGTATTTCTGACATCTTGTTGTTCGGTTGGTACAAGCTGTTTGCGCTTATAATTGTCAAATTGGCACGGTGCTTTTACCAATTAATACAAGGGTTAGGTTAATTGATGAAAGCGATTGCTCCTGCTTCGCTGAGACAAATAAAAAACTACTTAGCAGCTGTACTGATAATCGTTGGATAGCAGAAATTGTTGATGAATACAAGTGTACAACTGCTCCTGATTTGGTACCCTTTTGTGTTTTACTAGTTACTTTAGACAACAAAATATGTCTCCAGCGCACATCTTTGACCTTTTATAGTCTTATATACTTACGCTGGTAATAGTTATCAACTTATCATAAATATAATGATATGGATGTATCTTTCATGACAAATACAGTATCAATTCATGCCAATGATCTTATCAGTCTGTATAGTTTATGGTAGAAACTCGCTGGCATCAAGTATTGGCCATTGTTGGCTGTTTTTTATTTATTTATTTATAATCTGAGTTAGTGCAGAACTAGAGCAAAAGTAGCATTGAATTGTGCAGCCAACCTAGGGCTGTAGAAAAACACATCTTTTCTGTCAATCTACAGAACAAGTGAATTTGACAACATGCTTTGCTATAATCAACAAATAGATGCTTCTGTGCTGTGATGATTTTTGGAACAGCCAGTAATACTTGTGAGCTAGTGATAACATGAGATTATGTATAAGGCATGCTAGCATCTGCCGCTCACATGAAATTTAGTATTATGGATATTAGGATATGTCTGTAATGACATCTGAGTCATATACACCTTATTCGGCTATAATTTTTAACATGGGCAATGGTGATGACAATACAGAGGATGGTGAGATGCATATCACACTGCAAAAAAGAGAGAAGGGGAAAACATGGTCATCTCCAATACAAGGGCAAGGAATTTTGGATCCATATGCTGCAGATCAAGAGCAAAAGCGGCTTATGCTCCAAAGGTTTCAGGAAGAGGTATGATCTCCCTCCCTCCCTCCCCTGTACAAGTTCTATTTCCATGCATTCCCATCGCATGCTTTCATGCTTCATTTTCTTTTCTTAGTTTGTCGAGTTGTTTTCAGTTTTCTAACTCAGGTCATCTGTACATGAATACAATATGAAAGAGGGCCAGATATTTTTGAATCACCAACCATATGGTTTGCATGCCAATGCCTCAAGTCAAATTACAGATTCAATGGAAAAGTCTTGTTCAAGAGCGATAAGTTCGACCACACCTATTGTCCAGAACGACGAGTCGGTCTTCACGGGGTGCGTCAGGTCGTGCTGCAAAATCACCCAAAAAAATATTCAATCCCCAATCAGACGCGAGGAAATCTTGGGAACCAAGTGGAACCGAATCGCAAGGGAGCCTTGAGATGGAGCACAGACGTTGAGGTATGGTGGGTTGCCGCGGATGCCGACCTCGACGTGGCTAGCCTGGATGGTGCAGTGGAAGAGCTTGGTGGGAACGCCCTTGGGGAGCTCGATGTACATGTTCACCTCCTCTAGCGTCTGGTCCCACTCGAACACCTTCTGCCCTGCTCATGGCGGGGGATGGGGATCGACCCTAAGTCAGAGAGGTGCGGGTGCCGCGGGGAAGGCGGGCTGTGGAGGATACGAAGGGGGGAAGCGGCTCACCGTTGTGCACGAAGGTGTGGCGCTTCTCGGGGGCCAGCTTCTCCGACATGGCTGGCAGCCGGTGGGAGCACGTGCTTAGTCCTCCCGACGCGTCTAGAAGATTCCGGACTCTGGCTCGCGTGACTCTGCTTAGGTACGGGTAATGGCCCTCGAAGACGAAGAGCGGAACTGAGGGAGCGAGGCCGGTTGCGGCGACGGGAGTGGCGAATTTTGCGGGCAGGGGACGCCGGGAGCCCGGGTCGGGCCGGACGGCGCTCGTGCGCTCGTGTTGCCGTGTTGGGGAAAACAACGGTTCTGCAGAAGTGCTGCGATGGGAATAACGACCAGAATTCATGGTCCGTTAAAAGGATGTCATTCAGATCCTCATGCTGTCAAAATGCTTCCAACTTAGAAAGTGGTGCAATTTAGATCTTCAAAGGATCGAGCAAGAGGAGGGTGGATGAAAGTCTAATTTAATTTTCTTTCGATTTCGGAAACACTGCCTAAAAACGTTCAAAACACAAAGACTGACCAAAAGACCTCAAAAAGGGTGAAATCTTGTGGAGAGGCTCAAGACATCGTGACAATCCTCTCCACCAAAAATCAGCTCAAACAGAGAAGTTTGAAATACCAGCCTAGACTCGTTTTTAAAACTGGCTCACGCTGATTTTCACATTTCAACCCATGAAGGAGAAAAAGTCAAAAACCAATCACGAATTCGAACGAACTTGGAACTTAGCGGGAAAGCTTAGAACATCAAGGGGAAGATCTCCACCAAAAATGAGCTTATTTGGAGCAACTTGAAAAACCGGCCTGAGCCAGTTTGTAACTCGGCTTGGGCTGATTTGCACAGATTTTAGTGAAAATCTCTCCTCGAAAAATTTGAAATAAATTCAAACGAGCTCCGAAAAATCTTAAATTTTGCAGAGAGGTTCCCTTGGATTCGTAGAAGCTATTCCCCAAAGATCATTACCTAGAAGTCAAGGAATCAACACAGATCAAAAAATCCATCACAAGGGTTGGGGTTTTCTCAATTTTTCCTCAAAGTGATGAATCTTAAGTGCTCATGAGGAACCTGCCCAAACCACTTGGTAAAGATGTTCCTCAGATGTCCTAACACGAATCCATCCACTTAAATCACCCTCAAATCCGTAGGAAATCAAAATCCATCAAAAGAGCAAAGAAAAGGGACCGAGAGAGGAAAAACCAAATCAAGTCACAAACTCAATTCAGAAACTCAGATCTTGAAGTCACGAGGACAAGAGGAGGTTAGGGCCTCCATTCCCACGAGATTCTATTAAATACAAGGTTCAAAGATACAGATAACAAGTTCTACTGTGAAGAATTCATCTATGGATCTCACTAGCAGTCTAGGGGAGAGAAAAGGTACAAGGAGAAAATGAAAATGACTTAGCCTAGAGAGATAGCAGGTTGGAGACAGCCTCTACCTTATTTATAGAGCTATTACATATTCCCAATAATGCCCTTAAATATTTTGCTGAACCACCTAACCCCATGGGCATAATGATCCAACTTGAGATAGAAGCATCTGACGGCCACGCGCCCTTCATGATTTAACTTCGCCTCGACGCAAACCTCGCAATGACGCCACGTGCCGCCTCCGATTCCCGCTGGAACCGCACCCGATTTTTGAGGCCCAAACTCAAAAACCGTCCACCGGTGGTTTTGAGGTCCAAACCACCAAACCACTCGTGGGTAGCGTACTCCATACGCTCGCCCCATGAAGTCAACACATGTCACGCCTCGGCATCCGTCCTTCACCGCTCCCAGTCCATCGGCACGAACTCGCTTGACATTCACCTTCGCCGTCGACCACCATCTCTGAGCTCCACACCTGCGCACCACAAGTCAAGAGACATGTTGCACAATCCAAACTTATGTCTTGGTTAGTTCAACAACTCAACCTAAAGCACTACTCACGTTAACAATCACTCATCACAAACCGAACCACATGGGTATATATCGACCATGTGTTCGCAATCTCCCCCTTGATGAGCACATTGTGAACACCAACACACAATAGTTGAGCGAAAGAAGAAGAAGAAGAAACAGAGAACTCACCCAAATGACCAAAACCAATGAAAAGCCAAAATAGGGTCATTTAAAATGAGCAAACTTGGACCCCAAAGACATGGGCAACGGCTCGACGCAACCAATTAAAATATAGCTAGTCCTTAAGAAGAGACAGAAAGGGCTCAATACCACTAGTAAGGGCAAATCAAAAACCAAATCAGGCTCAAATGTGCAACTCCCCCTAAACAGATGCAATCCCCTAAATGACTGCATGCACTCAGCATCACTCTCTCTTTTTAGGTGGATGTGTGTGTGAAACATTCTTCCCCTTATTGGCACATGCACACATCAAGCTGAAAGGGCGCACAACAAACGACCGAAAAGCTGCAACTCCCCCTCAAATGACGCTATTGTAACATCATCGGTGTTACGCCGTAATCAAAACATTAAACCATATCATGAACATCAGATTTATGTATTTTTTGCATATGGCAAATGAGACATTAAATTTTATTGCACTAATTCTCAATATAAGCTCTGATTTATCCCTTGTTCAAATATTCTCCAATTCTAGCTCTCACTATTCGTCCTCTTTCAAATCCTCAGAGCGCGCACACGGCACACTGCTCTGCTTAGCCCGTGCAACACGTGCACTGCTTCTGCTTAGCCCGCGCACCGCTATGCTTAGCCCGCGCAGCACGCGCACGGTGACGACTGACCACCACTGCAGCAGACACCGCGCACAGCATACGCATTAGACAGTTTGAATCAGAATTAAAACATCGCTCAAATGCTCTGCAAACGTGGCTCAGGCGCCCTTTCCACATGGTGGCACTGTAGCATGTAGAAAGCACTGTACATGAGCACTGCAGTACATAGAAAATATTGTTCATCGCAGAAAATACTGTTCATCCAAGCATCGCGTCGTGCACAAACAGCGCTTTATTACCCTTAAACAAGCTAATTAGCCATACACCTCGCGACGCGTCACTTTCCTCTCTTGCCGTTTCTTTCACTCGCGCTACAAAATAATTAGCGCACATTGTGCTGCCTCCGCCGTAGTGTGCCGTGCACACCGGGTGTCCTTAGCCCTGCTTCTCCTGCCTATAAAAGAGCGACGCCAAGCTGCTCCCGTCCACCACACCGAGCTCGCCGAGCCATCCCGCTCCGCTGCTCGTCTCATTCTCCCTCTGTTCCAGTCAATACGGTGCAGCCAGAAGTCCACTACAACAAGTCCAAAATAAGGGTTATGCACCAGAGCTTGCCTTGGGCAGGCGCGATGTCAGCTGAGTCGGTCAGTAGTGCCTCTCAGACCTCCTCCGGTACGAGGATCTCATCCTCGTATTTCTCGACGATCTCCTCGTACTCTTGATCACCGACAGTCGCGGTCTCCGCCAATTCGTTCACTATATGCATGCAATGATGATGATGCAACAATTCAATATTTAGGTAACATCAACTATTAAAATAAGAACACGCTTATCATGCTAACAAACTAGCTCTACTGATCACATACCAACTAAATATCATTTCATTAACAAGAATAGTTTCGCAACTAAATTCTTAAATGATTTAATATGCTTTCAGTTAGGGTATGTTAGGTACCTTAATAAATTAGTTATTCAGAGGCTTCAAAAATTATAGAGGGCATCTAATATTACCATGAGCCTACTGTAAAATTGTTAGAGCTAGCACTTCTACCAATGCATCACAAAAAGTCATTCTCTAAATAACCATGATAATAATAAGCATTTCAAAATAATAAAGTAACCCTAAAGGTATCATTGAACTGTATGAACTAAATACACTAACAGATAGATCATGAATTTAGGACCTGGCAAAATTTTCACGATAAATAAATAAATTCAAATGAGCTCTATAGATGAAGAAAATGGCATGGATGTATAGTTCTTGATTTTAAATAAATTTAGAAAGAAGAAGCGATGGAATCGGAGGTCGTATGTTGGAGATATAAATTTTGCAGGGTGGCTGTTAATAAATCTCAAAAATAAAATCACATGATCAGGGGATGGCTTAGGGGCTAATCCATCACATGAAATGACGATGCCATTAGTATTTTAGACTTGTCGTAGTGGACTTCAGGGTTGTAGCGTATTGACTGGAACAGAGGGAGAATGAGACGAGCAGCGGAGTAGGACGACTCAGGATGATGCCATTAGTATTTGGACTTGTTGTAGTGGACTTCTGGGCTGCACCGTATTGACTGGAACAGAGGGAGAATGAGACGAGCAGCGGAGCGGGATGGCTCGGCGAGCTCGGTGTGGTGGACGGGAGCAGCTTGGCGTCGCTCTTTTATAGGCAGGAGAAGCAGGGCTAAGGACACCCGGTGTGCACGGCACACTACGGCGGAGGCAGCACAATGTGCGCTAATTATTTTGGTAGCGCGAGTGAAAGAAACGGCAAGAGAGGAAAGTGACGCGTCGCGAGGTGTATGGCTAATTAGCTTGTTTAAGGGTAATAAAGCGCTGTTTGTGCACGACGCGATGCTTGGATGAACAGTATTTTCTGCGATGAACAATATTTTCTATGTACTGCAGTGCTCATGTACAGTGCTTTCTACATGCTACAGTGCCACCATGTGGAAAGGGCGCCTGAGCCACGTTTGCAGAGCATTTGAGCGATGTTTTAATTCTGATTCAAACTGTCTAATGCGTATGCTGTGCGCGGTGTCTGCTGCAGTGGTGGTCAGTCGTCACCGTGCGCGTGCTGCGCGGGCTAAGCATAGCGGTGCGCGGGCTAAGCAGAGCAGTGCACGTGTTGCACGGGCTAAGCAGAGCAGTGTGCCGTGTGCGCGCTCTGAGGATTTGAAAGAGGACGAATAGTGAGAGCTAGAATTGGAGAATATTTGAACAAGGGATAAATCAGAGCTTATATTGAGAATTAGTGCAATAAAATTTAATGTCTCATTTTGCCATATGCAAAAAATACATAAATCTGATGTTCATGATATGGTTTAATGTTTTGATTACGGCGTAACACCGATGATGTTACAATAGCGTCATTTGAGGGGGAGTTGCAGCTTTTCGGTCGTTTGTTGTGCGCCCTTTCAGCTTGATGTGTGCATGTGCCAATAAGGGGAAGAATGTTTCACACACACATCCACCTAAAAAGAGAGAGTGATGCTGAGTGCATGCAGTCATTTAGGGGATTGCATCTGTTTAGGGGGAGTTGCACATTTGAGCCTGATTTGGTTTTTGATTTGCCCTTACTAGTGGTATTGAGCCCTTTCTGTCTCTTCTTAAGGACTAGCTATATTTTAATTGGTTGCGTCGAGCCGTTGCCCATGTCTTTGGGGTCCAAGTTTTGCTCATTTTAAATGACCCTATTTGGCTTTTCATTGGTTTTTGGTCATTTGGGTGAGTTCTCTGTTTCTTCTTCTTCTTCTTTCGCTCAACTATTGTGTGTTGGTGTTCACAATGTGCTCATCAAGGGGGAGATTGCGAACACATGGTCGATATATACCCATGTGGTTCGGTTTGTGATGAGTGATTGTTAACGTGAGTAGTGCTTTAGGTTGAGTTGTTGAACTAACCAAGACATAAGTTTGGATTGTGCAACATGTCTCTTGACTTGTGGTGCGCAGGTGTGGAGCTCAGAGATGGTGGTCGACGGCGAAGGTGAATGTCAAGCGAGTTCGTGCCGATGGACTGGGAGCGGTGAAGGACGGATGCCGAGGCGTGACATGTGTTGACTTCATGGGGCGAGCGTATGGAGTACGCTACCCACGAGTGGTTTGGTGGTTTGGACCTCAAAACCACCGGTGGACGGTTTTTGAGTTTGGGCCTCAAAAATCGGGTGCGGTTCCAGCGGGAATCGGAGGCGGCACGTGGCGTCATTGCGAGGTTTGCGTCGAGGCGAAGTTAAATCATGAAGGGCGCGTGGCCGTCAGATGCTTCTATCTCAAGTTGGATCATTATGCCCATGGGGTTAGGTGGTTCAGCAAAATATTTAAGGGCATTATTGGGAATATGTAATAGCTCTATAAATAAGGTAGAGGCTGTCTCCAACCTGCTATCTCTCTAGGCTAAGTCATTTTCATTTTCTCCTTGTACCTTTTCTCTCCCCTAGACTGCTAGTGAGATCCATAGATGAATTCTTCACAGTAGAACTTGTTATCTGTATCTTTGAACCTTGTATTTAATAGAATCTCGTGGGAATGGAGGCCCTAACCTCCTCTTGTCCTCGTGACTTCAAGATCTGAGTTTCTGAATTGAGTTTGTGACTTGATTTGGTTTTTCCTCTCTCGGTCCCTTTTCTTTGCTCTTTTGATGGATTTTGATTTCCTACGGATTTGAGGGTGATTTAAGTGGATGGATTCGTGTTAGGACATCTGAGGAACATCTTTACCAAGTGGTTTGGGCAGGTTCCTCATGAGCACTTAAGATTCATCACTTTGAGGAAAAATTGAGAAAACCCCAACCCTTGTGATGGATTTTTTGATCTGTGTTGATTCCTTGACTTCTAGGTAATGATCTTTGGGGAATAGCTTCTACGAATCCAAGGGAACCTCTCTGCAAAATTTAAGATTTTTCGGAGCTCGTTTGAATTTATTTCAAATTTTTCGAGGAGAGATTTTCACTAAAATCTGTGCAAATCAGCCCAAGCCGAGTTACAAACTGGCTCAGGCCGGTTTTTCAAGTTGCTCCAAATAAGCTCATTTTTGGTGGAGATCTTCCCCTTGATGTTCTAAGCTTTCCCGCTAAGTTCCAAGTTCGTTCGAATTCGTGATTGGTTTTGACTTTTTCTCCTTCATGGGTTGAAATGTGAAAATCAGCGTGAGCCAGTTTTAAAAACGAGTCTAGGCTGGTATTTCAAACTTCTCTGTTTGAGCTGATTTTTGGTGGAGAGGATTGTCACGATGTCTTGAGCCTCTCCACAAGATTTCACCCTTTTTGAGGTCTTTTGGTCAGTCTTTGTGTTTTGAACGTTTTTAGGCAGTGTTTCCGAAATCGAAAGAAAATTAAATTAGACTTTCATCCACCCTCCTCTTGCTCGATCCTTTGAAGATCTAAATTGCACCACTTTCTAAGTTGGAAGCATTTTGACAGCATGAGGATCTGAATGACATCCTTTTAACGGACCATGAATTCTGGTCGTTATTCCATCGCAGCACTTCTGCAGAACCGTTGTTTTCCCCAACACGGCAACACGAGCGCACGAGCGCCGTCCGGCCCGACCCGGGCTCCCGGCGTCCCCTGCCCGCAAAATTCGCCACTCCCGTCGCCGCAACCGGCCTCGCTCCCTCAGTTCCGCTCTTCGTCTTCGAGGGCCATTACCCGTACCTAAGCAGAGTCACGCGAGCCAGAGTCCGGAATCTTCTAGACGCGTCGGGAGGACTAAGCACGTGCTCCCACCGGCTGCCAGCCATGTCGGAGAAGCTGGCCCCCGAGAAGCGCCACACCTTCGTGCACAACGGTGAGCCGCTTCCCCCCTTCGTATCCTCCACAGCCCGCCTTCCCCGCGGCACCCGCACCTCTCTGACTTAGGGTCGATCCCCATCCCCCGCCATGAGCAGGGCAGAAGGTGTTCGAGTGGGACCAGACGCTAGAGGAGGTGAACATGTACATCGAGCTCCCCAAGGGCGTTCCCACCAAGCTCTTCCACTGCACCATCCAGGCTAGCCACGTCGAGGTCGGCATCCGCGGCAACCCACCATACCTCAACGTCTGTGCTCCATCTCAAGGCTCCCTTGCGATTCGGTTCCACTTGGTTCCCAAGATTTCCTCGCGTCTGATTGGGGATTGAATATTTTTTTGGGTGATTTTGCAGCACGACCTGACGCACCCCGTGAAGACCGACTCGTCGTTCTGGACAATAGGTGTGGTCGAACTTATCGCTCTTGAACATTACATCATTTTTTCTGAACCTGAACTGTAGATATCGATATGTGCTAGTATTTCTGACATCTTGTTGTTCGGTTGGTACAAGCTGTTTGCGCTTATAATTGTCAAATTGGCACGGTGCTTTTACCAATTAATACAAGGGTTAGGTTAATTGATGAAAGCGATTGCTCCTGCTTCGCTGAGACAAATAAAAAACTACTTAGCAGCTGTACTGATAATCGTTGGATAGCAGAAATTGTTGATGAATACAAGTGTACAACTGCTCCTGATTTGGTACCCTTTTGTGTTTTACTAGTTACTTTAGACAACAAAATATGTCTCCAGCGCACATCTTTGACCTTTTATAGTCTTATATACTTACGCTGGTAATAGTTATCAACTTATCATAAATATAATGATATGGATGTATCTTTCATGACAAATACAGTATCAATTCATGCCAATGATCTTATCAGTCTGTATAGTTTATGGTAGAAACTCGCTGGCATCAAGTATTGGCCATTGTTGGCTGTTTTTTATTTATTTATTTATAATCTGAGTTAGTGCAGAACTAGAGCAAAAGTAGCATTGAATTGTGCAGCCAACCTAGGGCTGTAGAAAAACACATCTTTTCTGTCAATCTACAGAACAAGTGAATTTGACAACATGCTTTGCTATAATCAACAAATAGATGCTTCTGTGCTGTGATGATTTTTGGAACAGCCAGTAATACTTGTGAGCTAGTGATAACATGAGATTATGTATAAGGCATGCTAGCATCTGCCGCTCACATGAAATTTAGTATTATGGATATTAGGATATGTCTGTAATGACATCTGAGTCATATACACCTTATTCGGCTATAATTTTTAACATGGGCAATGGTGATGACAATACAGAGGATGGTGAGATGCATATCACACTGCAAAAAAGAGAGAAGGGGAAAACATGGTCATCTCCAATACAAGGGCAAGGAGGATACGAAGGGGGGAAGCGGCTCACCGTTGTGCACGAAGGTGTGGCGCTTCTCGGGGGCCAGCTTCTCCGACATGGCTGGCAGCCGGTGGGAGCACGTGCTTAGTCCTCCCGACGCGTCTAGAAGATTCCGGACTCTGGCTCGCGTGACTCTGCTTAGGTACGGGTAATGGCCCTCGAAGACGAAGAGCGGAACTGAGGGAGCGAGGCCGGTTGCGGCGACGGGAGTGGCGAATTTTGCGGGCAGGGGACGCCGGGAGCCCGGGTCGGGCCGGACGGCGCTCGTGCGCTCGTGTTGCCGTGTTGGGGAAAACAACGGTTCTGCAGAAGTGCTGCGATGGGAATAACGACCAGAATTCATGGTCCGTTAAAAGGATGTCATTCAGATCCTCATGCTGTCAAAATGCTTCCAACTTAGAAAGTGGTGCAATTTAGATCTTCAAAGGATCGAGCAAGAGGAGGGTGGATGAAAGTCTAATTTAATTTTCTTTCGATTTCGGAAACACTGCCTAAAAACGTTCAAAACACAAAGACTGACCAAAAGACCTCAAAAAGGGTGAAATCTTGTGGAGAGGCTCAAGACATCGTGACAATCCTCTCCACCAAAAATCAGCTCAAACAGAGAAGTTTGAAATACCAGCCTAGACTCGTTTTTAAAACTGGCTCACGCTGATTTCACATTTCAACCCATGAAGGAGAAAAAGTCAAAAACCAATCACGAATTCGAACGAACTTGGAACTTAGCGGGAAAGCTTAGAACATCAAGGGGAAGATCTCCACCAAAAATGAGCTTATTTGGAGCAACTTGAAAAACCGGCCTGAGCCAGTTTGTAACTCGGCTTGGGCTGATTTGCACAGATTTTAGTGAAAATCTCTCCTCGAAAAATTTGAAATAAATTCAAACGAGCTCCGAAAAATCTTAAATTTTGCAGAGAGGTTCCCTTGGATTCGTAGAAGCTATTCCCCAAAGATCATTACCTAGAAGTCAAGGAATCAACACAGATCAAAAAATCCATCACAAGGGTTGGGGTTTTCTCAATTTTTCCTCAAAGTGATGAATCTTAAGTGCTCATGAGGAACCTGCCCAAACCACTTGGTAAAGATGTTCCTCAGATGTCCTAACACGAATCCATCCACTTAAATCACCCTCAAATCCGTAGGAAATCAAAATCCATCAAAAGAGCAAAGAAAAGGGACCGAGAGAGGAAAAACCAAATCAAGTCACAAACTCAATTCAGAAACTCAGATCTTGAAGTCACGAGGACAAGAGGAGGTTAGGGCCTCCATTCCCACGAGATTCTATTAAATACAAGGTTCAAAGATACAGATAACAAGTTCTACTGTGAAGAATTCATCTATGGATCTCACTAGCAGTCTAGGGGAGAGAAAAGGTACAAGGAGAAAATGAAAATGACTTTTTCTCCTTCATGGGTTGAAATGTGAAAATCAGCGTGAGCCAGTTTTAAAAACGAGTCTAGGCTGGTATTTCAAACTTCTCTGTTTGAGCTGATTTTTGGTGGAGAGGATTGTCACGATGTCTTGAGCCTCTCCACAAGATTTCACCCTTTTTGAGGTCTTTTGGTCAGTCTTTGTGTTTTGAACGTTTTTAGGCAGTGTTTCCGAAATCGAAAGAAAATTAAATAGACTTTCATCCACCCTCCTCTTGCTCGATCCTTTGAAGATCTAAATTGCACCACTTTCTAAGTTGGAAGCATTTTGACAGCATGAGGATCTGAATGACATCCTTTTAACGGACCATGAATTCTGGTCGTTATTCCCATCGCAGCACTTCTGCAGAACCGTTGTTTTCCCCAACACGGCAACACGAGCGCACGAGCGCCGTCCGGCCCGACCCGGGCTCCCGGCGTCCCCTGCCCGCAAAATTCGCCACTCCCGTCGCCGCAACCGGCCTCGCTCCCTCAGTTCCGCTCTTCGTCTTCGAGGGCCATTACCCGTACCTAAGCAGAGTCACGCGAGCCAGAGTCCGGAATCTTCTAGACGCGTCGGGAGGACTAAGCACGTGCTCCCACCGGCTGCCAGCCATGTCGGAGAAGCTGGCCCCCGAGAAGCGCCACACCTTCGTGCACAACGGTGAGCCGCTTCCCCCCTTCGTATCCTCCTTGCCCTTGTATTGGAGATGACCATGTTTTCCCCTTCTCTCTTTTTTGCAGTGTGATATGCATCTCACCATCCTCTGTATTGTCATCACCATTGCCCATGTTAAAAATTATAGCCGAATAAGGTGTATATGACTCAGATGTCATTACAGACATATCCTAATATCCATAATACTAAATTTCATGTGAGCGGCAGATGCTAGCATGCCTTATACATAATCTCATGTTATCACTAGCTCACAAGTATTACTGGCTGTTCCAAAAATCATCACAGCACAGAAGCATCTATTTGTTGATTATAGCAAAGCATGTTGTCAAATTCACTTGTTCTGTAG
>JAHUYU010000191.1:0-27599 GCA_030439765.1 Tripidium arundinaceum
GGGAAAGGCTCCCCCCTCACTACACACACCACACTTGAAGAGCCTCTCTCCCTCCCCACTTGTACTCTTTTACTTTTAGTAGTATTTTGGAGCTAGGCAAGTTACATTTGGAGAGCTTGGACATCTTGGAGTATTTTGGTATGAGAAATATCAATAGCTTCTTTATGGCTTTGCTCTCTACTTATCAATGTTGCAATGCTAGAGAATTAGAGCTAAGTTCATATGCTACTAGCTTAGTGTATGAAATCTTATGCTTAATCAAGTTATGCAACATATGTGGTTGGGCTAGTCGATCTAAGCTACAATGGTAGTTCGTTGTACCTTCGGGTTTGCCCTTGTTCTTACTTGTTGATCTGAAGGGTCAAAGTCCTGGGGGACTAGGGTAGTTTTCATATACATGGGCGTGGTGCTCAGGTATGCTAAGAACCAATGGATATGACTGTGCCCCACGGAAGAGTGGGTAGGCGGTAGGTGGTGACAGCCCTGTCCGTCATTTGTAATCCCCATGTTTTGGTACGGTGTAGGATTCTAAATTGCCTTACGCGCTTGCTGGCATACCAGTGCTCGTTTGATCTCCCTGGGTGCCCGGGTGCTTGGAACTAAGTCCTAACCATGTATTTGTATAATCATCTGCTAATCTTAGCATAGCTGCATAGGATACCTATATGCCTACTCCTGTTTAGGTATATTCGTTTATTCTTTATTCTTTCTTTTCTATTTATCCTTGAGATTGGCTTGTGTGTGTGTCACACTATCTTTATCATGGCTTACCCCTGTTATGAACTTTGGACTATTATACAAGCATGTCATCTTGTTCATGTCCCTACTAGAGACTTTTACACCATGCCTTCCTTTGGGAAATATAAATTAACGATACCCTGAATACTTCCGGGTGAAATGCTACAACGGTATATCCGTGCGCTTGCAGATTATTTCTATATGCGTTAAGAAAAACCAACAAGCATTTCTAGCGCCATTGCTGGGGAAGGCACTGGTCAAAAGAATCTATTAGGACATGATCATGATAATATGCATGTGTAGTAGCCATTGCTCAAACAGGCTAATTCTGCTTGTTTTCTCCTGTTGTGGATGAAAACAAGATAGTGTATGAGTGGTTTCGACTTGCCGACAAATTTCATCGAGAATCTGGAGTCACTGCTAATTAAGGCCAGACATCGTCTCATCCTCCCTTCAGCTACTCTGCCGGCAACCAAACCTCACGCCCCAGCACCATCCACTTCGAACAACATGGCCGAGAAGACTCTGCGTGAGTTCCCCGTCCCTGCTGTTGCCAACGTGCCCGTTGGGCCTGCCGTCAACATGGGTGATGTGAACTTCGAACTGAGGGCTGGGCTCATCATGATGGTGTAGTCTAGTCCATTTTGTGGACTGCCTAGCGAGAATGCCAATGCTCATCTACAACAGTTCCTGGAACTTTGCGACACCATCATCATAAAGGATATTAGAGTTGTCCGCAGTGATGAGTTAAAATTGCTTTATGCCATTGTTAAAAAGATTAAAGTTTCTCCTGTGATGGGGGGAGCCTTTCCCTCTTTATACTATTCTAAAGGTGGTTTGTATAGAATATTCCTTGTAGATTCACCCCAAACCGCCATCTAGGAGCGCCCAGGAGCCGCCACGTGGAAGGAGGAGGGAGGGCGGTGCGCTAGGGGTGCGGCCGCCCCCGGGTAGTGCCTCCCCCCGACCGCCTTCGTCTGGTCGGTTGGTTGCTGGGCCTAGGCCACGTCCTCATGCGCTTGAGGCCCAGATTCGACAGGTAAGTGGGCCTTTCCTTCATTGCTTGTTTTGAGTCCGCGTTATGCTTTGTCTGATTGCGCACTTTGGTCATATTTTCCACATATTTCAGATATATATCCTGCAAAACACTTATTCTCCAATGCATGTGGAAATGTGTTAATATAAATAACATATGTGTGTAAGTTATGCTAGTTCTCCTTTGTTTGTCTCTTATTTGGTGGTCTGATTTGGTCGATAAGAACTGCCAACAAACGCCTCGCACCCAACGGCGAAGGAGGCTATGTGGAATCTCTGCGCCCACCGGGCTTCGAATGCTCGGCGGGGTCAGTGGCTCGGGATGTTGTCCGGGGCGCCCGAGCATTAGCTCAAGTCTGTGCTGGGTCAGAATCAGGCTCGGGCCACCGTCGCTTAGCAGCCTGGACCTTGGCGAGCCCCCGAGCCCCGAGCGGTGGCCGCAGACGTGCTTGGGCTCGGCCTAACTCCTTCCAGAGGGTGCGCGCGAGCGTATCCGATGGGTATAGCTCCCGAGCCCCCGAGCGACCTGTGAGATCGGTTAGGGGGGTTCGTCGGTCGCCAACTTCTTACTAGGGGACTTAGCTTACTGTTGGCGATAAGACTTACTGTTGGCGGTCCTTATCGACCAAATCCGACAGCCAAATAAGATACAAAAAGAGGATAACTAGCATAACTTACACACATATGTTATTTATATTGACATATTTCCACATGTATTAGAAGATTAATGTTTTGCAAGACATATACATGGATACGGTAGAAAACATAGTCAAAATGCGTATTCAGACAAAGCATAAAGCAGATCCACACAAGCGAATAGAGAAAAGGCCCACTTACTTGACAAACTTGGGCCCCAAACCCACAAGGAAGCAGTCCAGGAGCAGCAAGAGGCCTACCAGGCGAAGGCGGTGGCGAGGCAGGCCAGCCAGGGGGTGGCCGCACCCGCCTTACCGCCACTCGGGCCCACCATTCACTAGGCGGTGCACTAATGACTGAGGAAGGCGGTGCACTAGGGATCTCCTCTGATTTTAAGCTAGAGGTGGTTTTAGTGGAATATTCCAGAGGAGATCCCTAGTGCACCGCCTTCCTCAGTCATTAGTGCACCGCCTAGTGAATGGTGGGCCCGAGTGGCGGTAAGGCGGGTGCGGCCACCCCCTGGCTGGCCTGCCTCGCCACCGCCTTCGCCTGGTAGGCCTCTTGCTGCTCCTGGACTGCTTCCTTGTGGGTTTGGGGCCCAAGTTTGTCAAGTAAGTGGGCCTTTTCTCTATTCGCTTGTGTGGATCTGCTTTATGCTTTGTCTGAATACGCATTTTGACTATGTTTTCTACCGTATCCATGTATATGTCTTGCAAAACATTAATCTTCTAATACATGTGGAAATATGTCAATATAAATAACATATGTGTGTAAGTTATGCTAGTTATCCTCTTTTTGTATCTTATTTGGCTGTCGGATTTGGTCGATAAGGACCGCCAACAGTAAGTCTTATCGCCAACAGTAAGCTAAGTCCCCTAGTAAGAAGTTGGCGACCGACGAACCCCCCTAACCGATCTCACAGGTCGCTCGGGGGCTCGGGAGCTATACCCATCGGATACGCTCGCGCGCACCCTCTGGAAGGAGTTAGGCCGAGCCCAAGCACGTCTGCGGCCACCGCTCGGGGCTCGGGGGCTCGCCAAGGTCCAGGCTGCTAAGCGACGGTGGCCCGAGCCTGATTCTGACCCAGCACAGACTTGAGCTAATGCTCGGGCGCCCGGACAACATCCCGAGCCACTGACCCCGCCGAGCATTCGAAGCCCGGTGGGCGCAGAGATTCCACATAGCCTCCTTCGCCGTTGGGTGCGAGGCGTTTGTTGGCAGTTCTTATCGACCAAATCAGACCACCAAATAAGAGACAAACAAAGGAGAACTAGCATAACTTACACACATATGTTATTTATATTAACACATTTCCACATGCATTGGAGAATAAGTGTTTTGCAGGATATATATCTGAAATATGTGGAAAATATGACCAAAGTGCGCAATCAGACAAAGCATAACGCGGACTCAAAACAAGCAATGAAGGAAAGGCCCACTTACCTGTCGAATCTGGGCCTCAAGCGCATGAGGACGTGGCCTAGGCCCAGCAACCAACCGACCAGACGAAGGCGGTCGGGGGGAGGCACTACCCGGGGGCGGCCGCACCCCTAGCGCACCGCCCCTCCCTCCTCCTTCCACGTGGCGGCTCCTGGGCGCTCCTAGATGGCGGTTTGGGGTGAATCTACAAGGAATATTCTATACAAACCACCTTTAGAATAGTATAAAGAGGGAAAGGCTCCCCCCATCACAGGAGAAACTTTAATCTTTTTAACAATGGCATAAAGCAATTTTAACTCATCACTGCGGACAACTCTAATATCCTTTATGATGATGGTGTCGCAAAGTTCCAGGAACTGTTGTAGATGAGCATTGGCATTCTCGCTAGGCAGTCCACAAAATGGACTAGACTACACCATCATGATGAGCCCAGCCCTCAGTTCGAAGTTCACATCACCCATGTTGACGGCAGGCCCAACGGGCACGTTGGCAACAGCAGGGACGGGGAACTCACGCAGAGTCTTCTCGGCCATGTTGTTCGAAGTGGATGGTGCTGGGGCGTGAGGTTTGGTTGCCGGCAGAGTAGCTGAAGGGAGGATGAGACGATGTCTGGCCTTAATTAGCAGTGACTCCAGATTCTCGATGAAATTTGTCGGCAAGTCGAAACCACTCATACACTATCTTGTTTTCATCCACAACAGGAGAAAACAAGCAGAATTAGCCTGTTTGAGCAATGGCTACTACACATGCATATTATCATGATCATGTCCTAATAGATTCTTTTGACCAGTGCCTTCCCCAGCAATGGCGCTAGAAATGCTTGTTGGTTTTTCTTAACGCATATAGAAATAATCTGCAAGCGCACGGATATACCGTTGTAGCATTTCACCCGGAAGTATTCAGGGTATCGTTAATTTATATTTCCCAAAGGAAGGCATGGTGTAAAAGTCTCTAGTAGGGACATGAACAAGATGACATGCTTGTATAATAGTCCAAAGTTCATAACAGGGGTAAGCCATGATAAAGATAGTGTGACACACACACAAGCCAATCTCAAGGATAAATAGAAAAGAAAGAATAAAGAATAAACGAATATACCTAAACAGGAGTAGGCATATAGGTATCCTATGCAGCTATGCTAAGATTAGCAGATGATTATACAAATACATGGTTAGGACTTAGTTCCAAGCACCCGGGCACCCAGGGAGATCAAACGAGCACTGGTATGCCAGCAAGCGCGTAAGGCAATTTAGAATCCTACACCGTACCAAAACATGGGGATTACAAATGACGGACAGGGCTGTCACCACCTACCGCCTACCCACTCTTCCGTGGGGCACAGTCATATCCATTGGTTCTTAGCATACCTGAGCACCACGCCCATGTATATGAAAACTACCCTAGTCCCCCAGGACTTTGACCCTTCAGATCAACAAGTAAGAACAAGGGCAAACCCGAAGGTACAACGAACTACCATTGTAGCTTAGATCGACTAGCCCAACCACATATGTTGCATAACTTGATTAAGCATAAGATTTCATACACTAAGCTAGTAGCATATGAACTTAGCTCTAATTCTCTAGCATTGCAACATTGATAAGTAGAGAGCAAAGCCATAAAGAAGCTATTGATATTTCTCATACCAAAATACTCCAAGATGTCCAAGCTCTCCAAATGTAACTTGCCTAGCTCCAAAATACTACTAAAAGTAAAAGAGTACAAGTGGGGAGGGAGAGAGGCTCTTCAAGTGTGGTGTGTGTAGTGAGGGGGGAGCCTTTCCCTCTTTATACTATTCTAAAGGTGGTTTGTATAGAATATTCCTTGTAGATTCACCCCAAACCGCCATCTAGGAGCGCCCAGGAGCCGCCACGTGGAAGGAGGAGGGAGGGCGGTGCGCTAGGGGTGCGGCCGCCCCCGGGTAGTGCCTCCCCCCGACCGCCTTCGTCTGGTCGGTTGGTTGCTGGGCCTAGGCCACGTCCTCATGCGCTTGAGGCCCAGATTCGACAGGTAAGTGGGCCTTTCCTTCATTGCTTGTTTTGAGTCCGCGTTATGCTTTGTCTGATTGCGCACTTTGGTCATATTTTCCACATATTTCAGATATATATCCTGCAAAACACTTATTCTCCAATGCATGTGGAAATGTGTTAATATAAATAACATATGTGTGTAAGTTATGCTAGTTCTCCTTTGTTTGTCTCTTATTTGGTGGTCTGATTTGGTCGATAAGAACTGCCAACAAACGCCTCGCACCCAACGGCGAAGGAGGCTATGTGGAATCTCTGCGCCCACCGGGCTTCGAATGCTCGGCGGGGTCAGTGGCTCGGGATGTTGTCCGGGCGCCCGAGCATTAGCTCAAGTCTGTGCTGGGTCAGAATCAGGCTCGGGCCACCGTCGCTTAGCAGCCTGGACCTTGGCGAGCCCCCGAGCCCCGAGCGGTGGCCGCAGACGTGCTTGGGCTCGGCCTAACTCCTTCCAGAGGGTGCGCGCGAGCGTATCCGATGGGTATAGCTCCCGAGCCCCCGAGCGACCTGTGAGATCGGTTAGGGGGGTTCGTCGGTCGCCAACTTCTTACTAGGGGACTTAGCTTACTGTTGGCGATAAGACTTACTGTTGGCGGTCCTTATCGACCAAATCCGACAGCCAAATAAGATACAAAAAGAGGATAACTAGCATAACTTACACACATATGTTATTTATATTGACATATTTCCACATGTATTAGAAGATTAATGTTTTGCAAGACATATACATGGATACGGTAGAAAACATAGTCAAAATGCGTATTCAGACAAAGCATAAAGCAGATCCACACAAGCGAATAGAGAAAAGGCCCACTTACTTGACAAACTTGGGCCCCAAACCCACAAGGAAGCAGTCCAGGAGCAGCAAGAGGCCTACCAGGCGAAGGCGGTGGCGAGGCAGGCCAGCCAGGGGGTGGCCGCACCCGCCTTACCGCCACTCGGGCCCACCATTCACTAGGCGGTGCACTAATGACTGAGGAAGGCGGTGCACTAGGGATCTCCTCTGGAATATTCCACTAAACCACCTCTAGCTTAAAATCAGAGGAGGGGGAGAGCCCCCTCACACACACACCCCCCATTTGGAGCTACACCTCACTCTACTCTTGTAGTTTTCATCTTTTATTAGTATTTGGAGCTAGGCTAAGCTTCTTTGGAGAGGCTTGGACATCTTGGCAACACTTGGTATGAGAAATACAATTGGATCCAATATGTTCTTGCTCTCTATTTATCAATATAGTTATGCCTATGAACTAGAGGAAAGTTCTATTGTTATGAACTTAGCATGTAGAACTTTATGCTTAATCGCTCATACAACTTATATGATTAGATTAAGAACTAAGTTAAGGTGGCGGTTCGTCGTGCCTTCGGGTTTTCCCAGGTTCTGTGCTTGTCGATCCGTAGGGTCAGAGTCCCGGGGGGATTTGGGTAGTTTCCCTATACACAGGCATGGTGCTCGAGTATACGGGGACCTTCAGATGTGACGGTGCTCCACGGTTAAGGGGTAGGCGGCAGGTAGTGATAGCCTTGTCCGTCCCTTTTAATCCGCCATGTTTGGGTATTCGTATAGGAGTTTGTAAATTGCCTCATGAGGTTGCTGGCAGACCAGTACTTGGAGGTCTTCCCTTCCATCTGTATGCTTAGAGCTTAGTCTTAACCATGTATTTGTATGATGATCTGCTGATCTTAGCATAACTACTTAAGGATATGCCTACTCCAGTTTAGGAATATTCTTTTATTCTTTATTCTTTCTTTTATCTTTATCCTTGAGGTTGGCTCGAGTGTGTGTGTGTGTGTCACACTATCCAAATATTTATCCCGGCTTACCCCTGTTATGAGCTCTGTCCAGTATACAGTCATGTTATCTTTTGCATGCATGTTGGTATATATTAACGCACACAGATAAATCTGCAAGCGCACGGATACTGCTGTAGCTTTCACTCGGAAGTATTCCAAGTATTGTATCCACAGGGAAACGTGTGAGGTTAACTACAGTCCAACTTAACCTGGAGTAGCAACAGGACTTAAGAAGGTCAGGAGTGTAGAGGAAATTACTAAGGTCTTCTACTTCTAATCTCGGTAAGCTATGTCTTATACTGTTCTATCTGGGGACATTACTTAAGGGATAAAGATAAAAGAAAGAATAAAGAATAAAAGAATATTCCTAAACTGGAGTAGGCATATCCTTAAGTAGTTATGCTAAGATCAGCAGATCATCATACAAATACATGGTTAAGACTAAGCTCTAAGCATACAGATGGAAGGGAAGACCTCCAAGTACTGGTCTGCCAGCAACCTCATGAGGCAATTTACAAACTCCTATACGAATACCCAAACATGGCGGATTAAAAGGGACGGACAAGGCTATCACTACCTGCCGCCTACCCCTTAACCGTGGAGCACCGTCACATCTGAAGGTCCCCGTATACTCGAGCACCATGCCTGTGTATAGGGAAACTACCCAAATCCCCCCGGGACTCTGACCCTACGGATCGACAAGCACAGAACCTGGGAAAACCCGAAGGCACGACGAACCGCCACCTTAACTTAGTTCTTAATCTAATCATATAAGTTGTATGAGCGATTAAGCATAAAGTTCTACATGCTAAGTTCATAACAATAGAACTTTCCTCTAGTTCATAGGCATAACTATATTGATAAATAGAGAGCAAGAACATATTGGATCCAATTGTATTTTCTCATACCAAGTGTTGCCAAGATGTCCAAGCCTCTCCAAAGAAGCTTAGCCTAGCTCCAAATACTAATAAAAGATGAAAACTACAAGAGTAGAGTGAGGTGTAGCTCCAAATGGGGGGTGTGTGTGTGAGGGGGCTCTCCCCCTCCTCTGATTTTAAGCTAGAGGTGGTTTAGTGGAATATTCCAGAGGAGATCCCTAGTGCACCGCCTTCCTCAGTCATTAGTGCACCGCCTAGTGAATGGTGGGCCCGAGTGGCGGTAAGGCGGGTGCGGCCACCCCCTGGCTGGCCTGCCTCGCCACCGCCTTCGCCTGGTAGGCCTCTTGCTGCTCCTGGACTGCTTCCTTGTGGGTTTGGGGCCCAAGTTTGTCAAGTAAGTGGGCCTTTTCTCTATTCGCTTGTGTGGATCTGCTTTATGCTTTGTCTGAATACGCATTTTGACTATGTTTTCTACCGTATCCATGTATATGTCTTGCAAAACATTAATCTTCTAATACATGTGGAAATATGTCAATATAAATAACATATGTGTGTAAGTTATGCTAGTTATCCTCTTTTTGTATCTTATTTGGCTGTCGGATTTGGTCGATAAGGACCGCCAACAGTAAGTCTTATCGCCAACAGTAAGCTAAGTCCCCTAGTAAGAAGTTGGCGACCGACGAACCCCCCCTAACCGATCTCACAGGTCGCTCGGGGGCTCGGGAGCTATACCCATCGGATACGCTCGCGCGCACCCTCTGGAAGGAGTTAGGCCGAGCCCAAGCACGTCTGCGGCCACCGCTCGGGGCTCGGGGGCTCGCCAAGGTCCAGGCTGCTAAGCGACGGTGGCCCGAGCCTGATTCTGACCCAGCACAGACTTGAGCTAATGCTCGGGCGCCCGGACAACATCCCGAGCCACTGACCCCGCCGAGCATTCGAAGCCCGGTGGGCGCAGAGATTCCACATAGCCTCCTTCGCCGTTGGGTGCGAGGCGTTTGTTGGCAGTTCTTATCGACCAAATCAGACCACCAAATAAGAGACAAACAAAGGAGAACTAGCATAACTTACACACATATGTTATTTATATTAACACATTTCCACATGCATTGGAGAATAAGTGTTTTGCAGGATATATATCTGAAATATGTGGAAAATATGACCAAAGTGCGCAATCAGACAAAGCATAACGCGGACTCAAAACAAGCAATGAAGGAAAGGCCCACTTACCTGTCGAATCTGGGCCTCAAGCGCATGAGGACGTGGCCTAGGCCCAGCAACCAACCGACCAGACGAAGGCGGTCGGGGGGAGGCACTACCCGGGGGCGGCCGCACCCCTAGCGCACCGCCCTCCCTCCTCCTTCCACGTGGCGGCTCCTGGGCGCTCCTAGATGGCGGTTTGGGGTGAATCTACAAGGAATATTCTATACAAACCACCTTTAGAATAGTATAAAGAGGGAAAGGCTCCCCCCTCACTACACACACCACACTTGAAGAGCCTCTCTCCCTCCCCACTTGTACTCTTTTACTTTTAGTAGTATTTTGGAGCTAGGCAAGTTACATTTGGAGAGCTTGGACATCTTGGAGTATTTTGGTATGAGAAATATCAATAGCTTCTTTATGGCTTTGCTCTCTACTTATCAATGTTGCAATGCTAGAGAATTAGAGCTAAGTTCATATGCTACTAGCTTAGTGTATGAAATCTTATGCTTAATCAAGTTATGCAACATATGTGGTTGGGCTAGTCGATCTAAGCTACAATGGTAGTTCGTTGTACCTTCGGGTTTGCCCTTGTTCTTACTTGTTGATCTGAAGGGTCAAAGTCCTGGGGGACTAGGGTAGTTTTCATATACATGGGCGTGGTGCTCAGGTATGCTAAGAACCAATGGATATGACTGTGCCCCACGGAAGAGTGGGTAGGCGGTAGGTGGTGACAGCCCTGTCCGTCATTTGTAATCCCCATGTTTTGGTACGGTGTAGGATTCTAAATTGCCTTACGCGCTTGCTGGCATACCAGTGCTCGTTTGATCTCCCTGGGTGCCCGGGTGCTTGGAACTAAGTCCTAACCATGTATTTGTATAATCATCTGCTAATCTTAGCATAGCTGCATAGGATACCTATATGCCTACTCCTGTTTAGGTATATTCGTTTATTCTTTATTCTTTCTTTTCTATTTATCCTTGAGATTGGCTTGTGTGTGTGTCACACTATCTTTATCATGGCTTACCCCTGTTATGAACTTTGGACTATTATACAAGCATGTCATCTTGTTCATGTCCCTACTAGAGACTTTTACACCATGCCTTCCTTTGGGAAATATAAATTAACGATACCCTGAATACTTCCGGGTGAAATGCTACAACGGTATATCCGTGCGCTTGCAGATTATTTCTATATGCGTTAAGAAAAACCAACAAGCATTTCTAGCGCCATTGCTGGGGAAGGCACTGGTCAAAAGAATCTATTAGGACATGATCATGATAATATGCATGTGTAGTAGCCATTGCTCAAACAGGCTAATTCTGCTTGTTTTCTCCTGTTGTGGATGAAAACAAGATAGTGTATGAGTGGTTTCGACTTGCCGACAAATTTCATCGAGAATCTGGAGTCACTGCTAATTAAGGCCAGACATCGTCTCATCCTCCCTTCAGCTACTCTGCCGGCAACCAAACCTCACGCCCCAGCACCATCCACTTCGAACAACATGGCCGAGAAGACTCTGCGTGAGTTCCCCGTCCCTGCTGTTGCCAACGTGCCCGTTGGGCCTGCCGTCAACATGGGTGATGTGAACTTCGAACTGAGGGCTGGGCTCATCATAATGGTGTAGTCTAGTCCATTTTGTGGACTGCCTAGCGAGAATGCCAATGCTCATCTACAACAGTTCCTGGAACTTTGCGACACCATCATCATAAAGGATATTAGAGTTGTCCGCAGTGATGAGTTAAAATTGCTTTATGCCATTGTTAAAAAGATTAAAGTTTCTCCTGTGATGGCTATGTTTAAACATTGGTTAGAAACTTTCAAGACCAGTTCTATTTCTTGCACATCCCTTGTTACGATAATTGACTCAAAAATTGGTGCGTTGGATGAAAAAAAATGTTGTTTATATTTCTACCCCGCGCATTATTATTGATGAGCATTACTTAGTTCAGGGACATACATTGAAACATGATGATACTGGAAACCTTGTGTTTTTTCCCCGGATATACAAATGAGTTCCTGTTACCTAACCCAGAACTTCATTTGTATAATTGCCGAGAGCTAACCTTCCCTCTTGTATCACAAGAGGAAGCCCACAGGAGTAATGTTTCTGGTAGGATAACACGAAGCAGAGCTAGGAACGAAGTAGGAAGCTCCCAATAGCCGCAGCAGCAGCCACCGCACTCCCCAATCATGCCACAGATGTATCGTGCGGGAAGGATTCCAACTGTGCCGGCACCAGGATTCACATCCGGGTTCCAGTCAGGTTAGGATCAACCCCCGCAACCACATGAAGCTGGAGGAGCAGGATGCCAGAGTGCAGACAACACAGAGTGGGCATAGGCTAGCCAATGGCAGCCCCGCCACTCCTCCGATTCCGAGGGATTGCCTCCACCAGTCAGGGCATGATAGTCTGTCTCAGACCGTCATGAGCTCGACGAAATCAGCCATCGGATCAGAATCCTCGACATCCGCACAGGTAAAATTCAAAATACATTAATTACTCATGTGCAGGGTGTAGCTCAGTGGTAGCAGCAAGCGGACCAACAAGTGATGCAAATGAAACGCGCTACTCAAGCAACAACACGACCACTTGATGGGCTACTGGCGGTCACAAGGGTACAACCCCGGACCGTAAGGCTTGAGCCAGCTTGGGGGAGGACCCCCTACTTCAGAGGTGACTTATATCTTGCACTCATGTTTATTTTTATTATCTTGCATAAAAAATGAAATATGATAAAAATAATATTCCTTCCACTCATGTGTAGTAAGAATGTTTTAGTTCATCTTTGTTGAAATGATGAATAGTTTCTTTGTCTTATATTTCTCCTGTACCTAGTTTATAACTTAGCATTCCCCAAGATTTGAGTTTGATTGGCTAAAAATGTCTCATCCTAGAAACTTGAAACTAGTAGGTTGCAAATGCATGATCCTTGTCTAAGTTGTTGCAAGTGATGATATGGTACAATGGAATTTGCTATGAATTTGTTCTAAGAGAAACTTGACATCCTTTATGATGATGGTGTCGCAAAGTTCCAGGAACTGTTGTAGATGAGCATTGGCATTCTCGCTAGGCAGTCCACAAAATGGACTAGACTACACCATTATGATGAGCCCAGCCCTCAGTTCGAAGTTCACATCACCCATGTTGACGGCAGGCCCAACGGGCACGTTGGCAACAGCAGGGACGGGGAACTCACGCAGAGTCTTCTCGGCCATGTTGTTCGAAGTGGATGGTGCTGGGGCGTGAGGTTTGGTTGCCGGCAGAGTAGCTGAAGGGAGGATGAGACGATGTCTGGCCTTAATTAGCAGTGACTCCAGATTCTCGATGAAATTTGTCGGCAAGTCGAAACCACTCATACACTATCTTGTTTTCATCCACAACAGGAGAAAACAAGCAGAATTAGCCTGTTTGAGCAATGGCTACTACACATGCATATTATCATGATCATGTCCTAATAGATTCTTTTGACCAGTGCCTTCCCCAGCAATGGCGCTAGAAATGCTTGTTGGTTTTTCTTAACGCATATAGAAATAATCTGCAAGCGCACGGATATACCGTTGTAGCATTTCACCCGGAAGTATTCAGGGTATCGTTAATTTATATTTCCCAAAGGAAGGCATGGTGTAAAAGTCTCTAGTAGGGACATGAACAAGATGACATGCTTGTATAATAGTCCAAAGTTCATAACAGGGGTAAGCCATGATAAAGATAGTGTGTCACACTATCTTTATCATGGCTTACCCCTGTTATGAACTTTGGACTATTATACAAGCATGTCATCTTGTTCATGTCCCTACTAGAGACTTTTACACCATGCCTTCCTTTGGGAAATATAAATTAACGATACCCTGAATACTTCCGGGTGAAATGCTACAACGGTATATCCGTGCGCTTGCAGATTATTTCTATATGCGTTAAGAAAAACCAACAAGCATTTCTAGCGCCATTGCTGGGGAAGGCACTGGTCAAAAGAATCTATTAGGACATGATCATGATAATATGCATGTGTAGTAGCCATTGCTCAAACAGGCTAATTCTGCTTGTTTTCTCCTGTTGTGGATGAAAACAAGATAGTGTATGAGTGGTTTCGACTTGCCGACAAATTTCATCGAGAATCTGGAGTCACTGCTAATTAAGGCCAGACATCGTCTCATCCTCCCTTCAGCTACTCTGCCGGCAACCAAACCTCACGCCCCAGCACCATCCACTTCGAACAACATGGCCGAGAAGACTCTGCGTGAGTTCCCCGTCCCTGCTGTTGCCAACGTGCCCGTTGGGCCTGCCGTCAACATGGGTGATGTGAACTTCGAACTGAGGGCTGGGCTCATCATAATGGTGTAGTCTAGTCCATTTTGTGGACTGCCTAGCGAGAATGCCAATGCTCATCTACAACAGTTCCTGGAACTTTGCGACACCATCATCATAAAGGATATTAGAGTTGTCCGCAGTGATGAGTTAAAATTGCTTTATGCCATTGTTAAAAAGATTAAAGTTTCTCCTGTGATGGCTATGTTTAAACATTGGTTAGAAACTTTCAAGACCAGTTCTATTTCTTGCACATCCCTTGTTACGATAATTGACTCAAAAATTGGTGCGTTGGATGAAAAAAAATGTTGTTTATATTTCTACCCCGCGCATTATTATTGATGAGCATTACTTAGTTCAGGGACATACATTGAAACATGATGATACTGGAAACCTTGTGTTTTTTCCCCGGATATACAAATGAGTTCCTGTTACCTAACCCAGAACTTCATTTGTATAATTGCCGAGAGCTAACCTTCCCTCTTGTATCACAAGAGGAAGCCCACAGGAGTAATGTTTCTGGTAGGATAACACGAAGCAGAGCTAGGAACGAAGTAGGAAGCTCCCAATAGCCGCAGCAGCAGCCACCGCACTCCCCAATCATGCCACAGATGTATCGTGCGGGAAGGATTCCAACTGTGCCGGCACCAGGATTCACATCCGGGTTCCAGTCAGGTTAGGATCAACCCCCGCAACCACATGAAGCTGGAGGAGCAGGATGCCAGAGTGCAGACAACACAGAGTGGGCATAGGCTAGCCAATGGCAGCCCCGCCACTCCTCCGATTCCGAGGGATTGCCTCCACCAGTCAGGGCATGATAGTCTGTCTCAGACCGTCATGAGCTCGACGAAATCAGCCATCGGATCAGAATCCTCGACATCCGCACAGGTAAAATTCAAAATACATTAATTACTCATGTGCAGGGTGTAGCTCAGTGGTAGCAGCAAGCGGACCAACAAGTGATGCAAATGAAACGCGCTACTCAAGCAACAACACGACCACTTGATGGGCTACTGGCGGTCACAAGGGTACAACCCCGGACCGTAAGGCTTGAGCCAGCTTGGGGGAGGACCCCCTACTTCAGAGGTGACTTATATCTTGCACTCATGTTTATTTTTATTATCTTGCATAAAAAATGAAATATGATAAAAATAATATTCCTTCCACTCATGTGTAGTAAGAATGTTTTAGTTCATCTTTGTTGAAATGATGAATAGTTTCTTTGTCTTATATTTCTCCTGTACCTAGTTTATAACTTAGCATTCCCCAAGATTTGAGTTTGATTGGCTTGTGTGTGTGTCACACTATCTTTATCATGGCTTACCCCTGTTATGAACTTTGGACTATTATACAAGCATGTCATCTTGTTCATGTCCCTACTAGAGACTTTTACACCATGCCTTCCTTTGGGAAATATAAATTAACGATACCCTGAATACTTCCGGGTGAAATGCTACAACGGTATATCCGTGCGCTTGCAGATTATTTCTATATGCGTTAAGAAAAACCAACAAGCATTTCTAGCGCCATTGCTGGGGAAGGCACTGGTCAAAAGAATCTATTAGGACATGATCATGATAATATGCATGTGTAGTAGCCATTGCTCAAACAGGCTAATTCTGCTTGTTTTCTCCTGTTGTGGATGAAAACAAGATAGTGTATGAGTGGTTTCGACTTGCCGACAAATTTCATCGAGAATCTGGAGTCACTGCTAATTAAGGCCAGACATCGTCTCATCCTCCCTTCAGCTACTCTGCCGGCAACCAAACCTCACGCCCCAGCACCATCCACTTCGAACAACATGGCCGAGAAGACTCTGCGTGAGTTCCCCGTCCCTGCTGTTGCCAACGTGCCCGTTGGGCCTGCCGTCAACATGGGTGATGTGAACTTCGAACTGAGGGCTGGGCTCATCATAATGGTGTAGTCTAGTCCATTTTGTGGACTGCCTAGCGAGAATGCCAATGCTCATCTACAACAGTTCCTGGAACTTTGCGACACCATCATCATAAAGGATGTCAAGTTTCTCTTAGAACAAATTCATAGCAAATTCCATTGTACCATATCATCACTTGCAACAACTTAGACAAGGATCATGCATTTGCAACCTACTAGTTTCAAGTTTCTAGGATGAGACATTTTTAGCCAATCAAACTCAAATCTTGGGGAATGCTAAGTTATAAACTAGGTACAGGAGAAATATAAGACAAAGAAACTATTCATCATTTCAACAAAGATGAACTAAAACATTCTTACTACACATGAGTGGAAGGAATATTATTTTTATCATATTTCATTTTTTATGCAAGATAATAAAAATAAACATGAGTGCAAGATATAAGTCACCTCTGAAGTAGGGGGTCCTCCCCCAAGCTGGCTCAAGCCTTACGGTCCGGGGTTGTACCCTTGTGACCGCCAGTAGCCCATCAAGTGGTCGTGTTGTTGCTTGAGTAGCGCGTTTCATTTGCATCACTTGTTGGTCCGCTTGCTGCTACCACTGAGCTACACCCTGCACATGAGTAATTAATGTATTTTGAATTTTACCTGTGCGGATGTCGAGGATTCTGATCCGATGGCTGATTTCGTCGAGCTCATGACGGTCTGAGACAGACTATCATGCCCTGACTGGTGGAGGCAATCCCTCGGAATCGGAGGAGTGGCGGGGCTGCCATTGGCTAGCCTATGCCCACTCTGTGTTGTCTGCACTCTGGCATCCTGCTCCTCCAGCTTCATGTGGTTGCGGGGGTTGATCCTAACCTGACTGGAACCCGGATGTGAATCCTGGTGCCGGCACAGTTGGAATCCTTCCCGCACGATACATCTGTGGCATGATTGGGGAGTGCGGTGGCTGCTGCTGCGGCTATTGGGAGCTTCCTACTTCGTTCCTAGCTCTGCTTCGTGTTATCCTACCAGAAACATTACTCCTGTGGGCTTCCTCTTGTGATACAAGAGGGAAGGTTAGCTCTCGGCAATTATACAAATGAAGTTCTGGGTTAGGTAACAGGAACTCATTTGTATATCCGGGGAAAAAACACAAGGTTTCCAGTATCATCATGTTTCAATGTATGTCCCTGAACTAAGTAATGCTCATCAATAATAATGCGCGGGGTAGAAATATAAACAACATTTTTTTTCATCCAACGCACCAATTTTTGAGTCAATTATCGTAACAAGGGATGTGCAAGAAATAGAACTGGTCTTGAAAGTTTCTAACCAATGTTTAAACATAGCCATCACAGGAGAAACTTTAATCTTTTTAACAATGGCATAAAGCAATTTTAACTCATCACTGCGGACAACTCTAATATCCTTTATGATGATGGTGTCGCAAAGTTCCAGGAACTGTTGTAGATGAGCATTGGCATTCTCGCTAGGCAGTCCACAAAATGGACTAGACTACACCATTATGATGAGCCCAGCCCTCAGTTCGAAGTTCACATCACCCATGTTGACGGCAGGCCCAACGGGCACGTTGGCAACAGCAGGGACGGGGAACTCACGCAGAGTCTTCTCGGCCATGTTGTTCGAAGTGGATGGTGCTGGGGCGTGAGGTTTGGTTGCCGGCAGAGTAGCTGAAGGGAGGATGAGACGATGTCTGGCCTTAATTAGCAGTGACTCCAGATTCTCGATGAAATTTGTCGGCAAGTCGAAACCACTCATACACTATCTTGTTTTCATCCACAACAGGAGAAAACAAGCAGAATTAGCCTGTTTGAGCAATGGCTACTACACATGCATATTATCATGATCATGTCCTAATAGATTCTTTTGACCAGTGCCTTCCCCAGCAATGGCGCTAGAAATGCTTGTTGGTTTTTCTTAACGCATATAGAAATAATCTGCAAGCGCACGGATATACCGTTGTAGCATTTCACCCGGAAGTATTCAGGGTATCGTTAATTTATATTTCCCAAAGGAAGGCATGGTGTAAAAGTCTCTAGTAGGGACATGAACAAGATGACATGCTTGTATAATAGTCCAAAGTTCATAACAGGGGTAAGCCATGATAAAGATAGTGTGACACACACACAAGCCAATCTCAAGGATAAATAGAAAAGAAAGAATAAAGAATAAACGAATATACCTAAACAGGAGTAGGCATATAGGTATCCTATGCAGCTATGCTAAGATTAGCAGATGATTATACAAATACATGGTTAGGACTTAGTTCCAAGCACCCGGGCACCCAGGGAGATCAAACGAGCACTGGTATGCCAGCAAGCGCGTAAGGCAATTTAGAATCCTACACCGTACCAAAACATGGGGATTACAAATGACGGACAGGGCTGTCACCACCTACCGCCTACCCACTCTTCCGTGGGGCACAGTCATATCCATTGGTTCTTAGCATACCTGAGCACCACGCCCATGTATATGAAAACTACCCTAGTCCCCCAGGACTTTGACCCTTCAGATCAACAAGTAAGAACAAGGGCAAACCCGAAGGTACAACGAACTACCATTGTAGCTTAGATCGACTAGCCCAACCACATATGTTGCATAACTTGATTAAGCATAAGATTTCATACACTAAGCTAGTAGCATATGAACTTAGCTCTAATTCTCTAGCATTGCAACATTGATAAGTAGAGAGCAAAGCCATAAAGAAGCTATTGATATTTCTCATACCAAAATACTCCAAGATGTCCAAGCTCTCCAAATGTAACTTGCCTAGCTCCAAAATACTACTAAAAGTAAAAGAGTACAAGTGGGGAGGGAGAGAGGCTCTTCAAGTGTGGTGTGTGTAGTGAGGGGGGAGCCTTTCCCTCTTTATACTATTCTAAAGGTGGTTTGTATAGAATATTCCTTGTAGATTCACCCCAAACCGCCATCTAGGAGCGCCCAGGAGCCGCCACGTGGAAGGAGGAGGGAGGGCGGTGCGCTAGGGGTGCGGCCGCCCCCGGGTAGTGCCTCCCCCCGACCGCCTTCGTCTGGTCGGTTGGTTGCTGGGCCTAGGCCACGTCCTCATGCGCTTGAGGCCCAGATTCGACAGGTAAGTGGGCCTTTCCTTCATTGCTTGTTTTGAGTCCGCGTTATGCTTTGTCTGAATACGCATTTTGACTATGTTTTCTACCGTATCCATGTATATGTCTTGCAAAACATTAATCTTCTAATACATGTGGAAATATGTCAATATAAATAACATATGTGTGTAAGTTATGCTAGTTATCCTCTTTTTGTATCTTATTTGGCTGTCGGATTTGGTCGATAAGGACCGCCAACAGTAAGTCTTATCGCCAACAGTAAGCTAAGTCCCCTAGTAAGAAGTTGGCGACCGACGAACCCCCCTAACCGATCTCACAGGTCGCTCGGGGGCTCGGGAGCTATACCCATCGGATACGCTCGCGCGCACCCTCTGGAAGGAGTTAGGCCGAGCCCAAGCACGTCTGCGGCCACCGCTCGGGGCTCGGGGGCTCGCCAAGGTCCAGGCTGCTAAGCGACGGTGGCCCGAGCCTGATTCTGACCCAGCACAGACTTGAGCTAATGCTCGGGCGCCCGGACAACATCCCGAGCCACTGACCCCGCCGAGCATTCGAAGCCCGGTGGGCGCAGAGATTCCACATAGCCTCCTTCGCCGTTGGGTGCGAGGCGTTTGTTGGCAGTTCTTATCGACCAAATCAGACCACCAAATAAGAG
The DNA here is from genome assembly GCA_030439765.1 of Tripidium arundinaceum. Taxonomy (NCBI): domain Eukaryota; kingdom Viridiplantae; phylum Streptophyta; class Magnoliopsida; order Poales; family Poaceae; genus Tripidium; species Tripidium arundinaceum. The sequence goes on from JAHUYU010000191.1 coordinate 19,683, forward strand.
ACAAACAAAGGAGAACTAGCATAACTTACACACATATGTTATTTATATTAACACATTTCCACATGCATTGGAGAATAAGTGTTTTGCAGGATATATATCTGAAATATGTGGAAAATATGACCAAAGTGCGCAATCAGACAAAGCATAACGCGGACTCAAAACAAGCAATGAAGGAAAGGCCCACTTACCTGTCGAATCTGGGCCTCAAGCGCATGAGGACGTGGCCTAGGCCCAGCAACCAACCGACCAGACGAAGGCGGTCGGGGGGAGGCACTACCCGGGGGCGGCCGCACCCCTAGCGCACCGCCCTCCCTCCTCCTTCCACGTGGCGGCTCCTGGGCGCTCCTAGATGGCGGTTTGGGGTGAATCTACAAGGAATATTCTATACAAACCACCTTTAGAATAGTATAAAGAGGGAAAGGCTCCCCCCTCACTACACACACCACACTTGAAGAGCCTCTCTCCCTCCCCACTTGTACTCTTTTACTTTTAGTAGTATTTTGGAGCTAGGCAAGTTACATTTGGAGAGCTTGGACATCTTGGAGTATTTTGGTATGAGAAATATCAATAGCTTCTTTATGGCTTTGCTCTCTACTTATCAATGTTGCAATGCTAGAGAATTAGAGCTAAGTTCATATGCTACTAGCTTAGTGTATGAAATCTTATGCTTAATCAAGTTATGCAACATATGTGGTTGGGCTAGTCGATCTAAGCTACAATGGTAGTTCGTTGTACCTTCGGGTTTGCCCTTGTTCTTACTTGTTGATCTGAAGGGTCAAAGTCCTGGGGGACTAGGGTAGTTTTCATATACATGGGCGTGGTGCTCAGGTATGCTAAGAACCAATGGATATGACTGTGCCCCACGGAAGAGTGGGTAGGCGGTAGGTGGTGACAGCCCTGTCCGTCATTTGTAATCCCCATGTTTTGGTACGGTGTAGGATTCTAAATTGCCTTACGCGCTTGCTGGCATACCAGTGCTCGTTTGATCTCCCTGGGTGCCCGGGTGCTTGGAACTAAGTCCTAACCATGTATTTGTATAATCATCTGCTAATCTTAGCATAGCTGCATAGGATACCTATATGCCTACTCCTGTTTAGGTATATTCGTTTATTCTTTATTCTTTCTTTTCTATTTATCCTTGAGATTGGCTTGTGTGTGTGTCACACTATCTTTATCATGGCTTACCCCTGTTATGAACTTTGGACTATTATACAAGCATGTCATCTTGTTCATGTCCCTACTAGAGACTTTTACACCATGCCTTCCTTTGGGAAATATAAATTAACGATACCCTGAATACTTCCGGGTGAAATGCTACAACGGTATATCCGTGCGCTTGCAGATTATTTCTATATGCGTTAAGAAAAACCAACAAGCATTTCTAGCGCCATTGCTGGGGAAGGCACTGGTCAAAAGAATCTATTAGGACATGATCATGATAATATGCATGTGTAGTAGCCATTGCTCAAACAGGCTAATTCTGCTTGTTTTCTCCTGTTGTGGATGAAAACAAGATAGTGTATGAGTGGTTTCGACTTGCCGACAAATTTCATCGAGAATCTGGAGTCACTGCTAATTAAGGCCAGACATCGTCTCATCCTCCCTTCAGCTACTCTGCCGGCAACCAAACCTCACGCCCCAGCACCATCCACTTCGAACAACATGGCCGAGAAGACTCTGCGTGAGTTCCCCGTCCCTGCTGTTGCCAACGTGCCCGTTGGGCCTGCCGTCAACATGGGTGATGTGAACTTCGAACTGAGGGCTGGGCTCATCATGATGGTGTAGTCTAGTCCATTTTGTGGACTGCCTAGCGAGAATGCCAATGCTCATCTACAACAGTTCCTGGAACTTTGCGACACCATCATCATAAAGGATATTAGAGTTGTCCGCAGTGATGAGTTAAAATTGCTTTATGCCATTGTTAAAAAGATTAAAGTTTCTCCTGTGATGGCTATGTTTAAACATTGGTTAGAAACTTTCAAGACCAGTTCTATTTCTTGCACATCCCTTGTTACGATAATTGACTCAAAAATTGGTGCGTTGGATGAAAAAAAATGTTGTTTATATTTCTACCCCGCGCATTATTATTGATGAGCATTACTTAGTTCAGGGACATACATTGAAACATGATGATACTGGAAACCTTGTGTTTTTTCCCCGGATATACAAATGAGTTCCTGTTACCTAACCCAGAACTTCATTTGTATAATTGCCGAGAGCTAACCTTCCCTCTTGTATCACAAGAGGAAGCCCACAGGAGTAATGTTTCTGGTAGGATAACACGAAGCAGAGCTAGGAACGAAGTAGGAAGCTCCCAATAGCCGCAGCAGCAGCCACCGCACTCCCCAATCATGCCACAGATGTATCGTGCGGGAAGGATTCCAACTGTGCCGGCACCAGGATTCACATCCGGGTTCCAGTCAGGTTAGGATCAACCCCCGCAACCACATGAAGCTGGAGGAGCAGGATGCCAGAGTGCAGACAACACAGAGTGGGCATAGGCTAGCCAATGGCAGCCCCGCCACTCCTCCGATTCCGAGGGATTGCCTCCACCAGTCAGGGCATGATAGTCTGTCTCAGACCGTCATGAGCTCGACGAAATCAGCCATCGGATCAGAATCCTCGACATCCGCACAGGTAAAATTCAAAATACATTAATTACTCATGTGCAGGGTGTAGCTCAGTGGTAGCAGCAAGCGGACCAACAAGTGATGCAAATGAAACGCGCTACTCAAGCAACAACACGACCACTTGATGGGCTACTGGCGGTCACAAGGGTACAACCCCGGACCGTAAGGCTTGAGCCAGCTTGGGGGAGGACCCCCTACTTCAGAGGTGACTTATATCTTGCACTCATGTTTATTTTTATTATCTTGCATAAAAAATGAAATATGATAAAAATAATATTCCTTCCACTCATGTGTAGTAAGAATGTTTTAGTTCATCTTTGTTGAAATGATGAATAGTTTCTTTGTCTTATATTTCTCCTGTACCTAGTTTATAACTTAGCATTCCCCAAGATTTGAGTTTGATTGGCTAAAAATGTCTCATCCTAGAAACTTGAAACTAGTAGGTTGCAAATGCATGATCCTTGTCTAAGTTGTTGCAAGTGATGATATGGTACAATGGAATTTGCTATGAATTTGTTCTAAGAGAAACTTGACATCCGGAGTTTTTATTTTCAAAACACTAAAATGAAAAAAAAAGTTCCACAATGATGATATGTCCTACCAAAGCCATATGACAATACACAATACAAAAACCTTAGTCATATGCTGCATGTTATCATATTGAGCTTTGTCAAATTGTTGTGACCCTTGTTGAAACTCTCGTCATGCACCCATGATCAAGATTCACGTACACTCCGTATATAATTATGCTGACTCTTACACTGAGAGTTACGCAAAAATCACGCCGTTCGTCCACCAAATAAAAACACTCCATCAATATGTCATGACACTCTCTCTCAAAAAGTTCTACTTTGCCAAAATAAAATATGGGCTATGTAAAAAGAAAAAAATCCATGCTAAAAAGCATGAAGAAAAAAATCCATGCTAAAAAGCATGAGAAAAAAAGAGAAAGAAAATAAAGATTGCCCATATTTCCAAAGCACAAGCAAAGGGAGAGAGTCCTGCAAAAAGGAGTTCAAAACAAAAATATTTAAATTTCACACACTTGCACTTCATCGAAGTGTATGACTTGCATCTCCTTGGATCTGGTTTTTGACTTAGCAAAATTATGTGATGCAAGTATGCCTCTCTTTCGTACCTACCTAAAACTGCACAAAAGCCTATTAGAAGTAGGGTGAAAAAGAAGGCATTATCAAAGCCTTTGGTGAGGACCAAACACATTGAGCGATCAAGTGAATCATTCGAGAAACTTACTTCTACTTGCAAAATTTTCAAAACTCTGGGAAGAAAGATTGATCAAAGAACGAATGACTAGTGGTTCTGTAAAACCATTCTATCTTCAACCGCCCAAGACATGGAAAAGAAAAAAGCCCCACAGGTAACAAGGAAAAAGGGTGGATAAAATGCCAATATATTCAAATCAAGGAAGAATACTTTGTTATAGACATGGTACTTTTGAAATGTAATTGGCATTGTAGCAACTCCTGATCAACAACCAAAGTCTTAGCTTTTGCTCGGGATGAGCAAAGGGTAGCTTGGGGGATCTTGTTGACGGTCCTTATCGACCAAATCCGACCGCCAAATAAGAGACAAACAAAGGAGAACTAGCATAATTTACACACATATGTTATTTATATTAACACATTTCCACATGTATTGGAGAATAAGTGTTATACAGGATATATATATCTAAAATACGTGGAAAATGTGACCAAAGTGTGCAATCAGACAAAGTGTAACGCAGCCTCAAAACAAGCAATGAAGGAAAGGCCCACTTACCTGTCGAATCTAGGCCTCAAGCACACGAGGACGCAGCCCAGGCCCAGCAACCAACCGACTAGATGAAGGCAGTCGGGGGAGGCGCTGCCCGAGGGCGGCCGCACCAGGGGGCGGCCGCACCCCTAGCGTACCGCCCTCCCTCCTCCTTCCATGTGGCGGCTCCTGGGCGCTCCTGGATGGCGGTTTAAGGTGAATCTCCAAGGAATATTCTGTACAAACCACCTTTAGAATAGTATAAAGAGGGAGAGGCTCCCCCCTCACTACACACACCACACTTGAAGAGCCTCTCTCCCTCCCCACTTGTACTCTTTTACATTCAGTAGTATTTTGGAGCTAGGCAAGTTACATTTGGAGAGCTTGGACATCTTGGAGTATTTTGGTATGAGAAATATCAATAGCTTCTTTATGGCTTTGCTCTCTACTTATCAATGTTGCAATGCTAGAGAATTAGAGCTAAGTTCATATGCTACTAGCTTAGTGTATGAAATCTTATGCTTAATCAAGTTATACAACATATGTGGTTGCGCTAGTTGATATAAGCTACGGTGGTGGTTCGTTGTACCTTCGGGTTTGCCCTTGTTCTTACTTGTTGATCCGAAGGGTCAAAGTCCCGAGGGGACAAGGGTAGTTTTCATATACACGGGTGTGGTGCTCGGGTATACTGAGAACCAATGGATATGACTGTGCCCCATGGAAGAGTGGGTAGGTGGCAGGTGATGACAGCCCTGTCCGTCCTTTATAATACCCCACTTTCGGGTACAGTGTAGGAGTCTAAATTGCCTTACGTGCTTGCTGGTAGACCAGTGCTCATTTGGCGGTCGGATTTGGTCGATAAGGACCGTCAACAAGATCCCCCAAGCTACCCTTTGCTCATCCCGAGCAAAAGCTAAGACTTTGGTTGTTGATCAGGAGTTGCTACAATGCCAATTACATTTCAAAAGTACCATGTCTATAACAAAGTATTCTTCCTTGATTTGAATATATTGGCATTTTATCCACCCTTTTTCCTTGTTACCTGTGGGGCTTTTTTCTTTTCCATGTCTTGGGCGGTTGAAGATAGAATGGTTTTACAGAACCACTAGTCATTCGTTCTTTGATCAATCTTTCTTCCCAGAGTTTTGAAAATTTTGCAAGTAGAAGTAAGTTTCTCGAATGATTCACTTGATCGCTCAATGTGTTTGGTCCTCACCAAAGGCTTTGATAATGCCTTCTTTTTCACCCTACTTCTAATAGGCTTTTGTGCAGTTTTAGGTAGGTACGAAAGAGAGGCATACTTGCATCACATAATTTTGCTAAGTCAAAAACCAGATCCAAGGAGATGCAAGTCATACACTTCGATGAAGTGCAAGTGTGTGAAATTTAAATATTTTTGTTTTGAACTCCTTTTTGCAGGACTCTCTCCCTTTGCTTGTGCTTTGGAAATATGGGCAATCTTTATTTTCTTTCTCTTTTTTTCTCATGCTTTTTAGCATGGATTTTTTTCTTCATGCTTTTTAGCATGGATTTTTTTCTTTTTACATAGCCCATATTTTATTTTGGCAAAGTAGAACTTTTTGAGAGAGAGTGTCATGACATATTGATGGAGTGTTTTTATTTGGTGGACGAACGGCGTGATTTTTGCGTAACTCTCAGTGTAAGAGTCAGCATAATTATATACGGAGTGTACGTGAATCTTGATCATGGGTGCATGACGAGAGTTTCAACAAGGGTCACAACAATTTGACAAAGCTCAATATGATAACATGCAGCATATGACTAAGGTTTTTGTATTGTGTATTGTCATATGGCTTTGGTAGGACATATCATCATTGTGGAACTTTTTTTTTCATTTTAGTGTTTTGAAAATAAAAACTCCGGATGTCAAGTTTCTCTTAGAACAAATTCATAGCAAATTCCATTGTACCATATCATCACTTGCAACAACTTAGACAAGGATCATGCATTTGCAACCTACTAGTTTCAAGTTTCTAGGATGAGACATTTTTAGCCAATCAAACTCAAATCTTGGGGAATGCTAAGTTATAAACTAGGTACAGGAGAAATATAAGACAAAGAAACTATTCATCATTTCAACAAAGATGAACTAAAACATTCTTACTACACATGAGTGGAAGGAATATTATTTTTATCATATTTCATTTTTTATGCAAGATAATAAAAATAAACATGAGTGCAAGATATAAGTCACCTCTGAAGTAGGGGGTCCTCCCCCAAGCTGGCTCAAGCCTTACGGTCCGGGGTTGTACCCTTGTGACCGCCAGTAGCCCATCAAGTGGTCGTGTTGTTGCTTGAGTAGCGCGTTTCATTTGCATCACTTGTTGGTCCGCTTGCTGCTACCACTGAGCTACACCCTGCACATGAGTAATTAATGTATTTTGAATTTTACCTGTGCGGATGTCGAGGATTCTGATCCGATGGCTGATTTCGTCGAGCTCATGACGGTCTGAGACAGACTATCATGCCCTGACTGGTGGAGGCAATCCCTCGGAATCGGAGGAGTGGCGGGGCTGCCATTGGCTAGCCTATGCCCACTCTGTGTTGTCTGCACTCTGGCATCCTGCTCCTCCAGCTTCATGTGGTTGCGGGGGTTGATCCTAACCTGACTGGAACCCGGATGTGAATCCTGGTGCCGGCACAGTTGGAATCCTTCCCGCACGATACATCTGTGGCATGATTGGGGAGTGCGGTGGCTGCTGCTGCGGCTATTGGGAGCTTCCTACTTCGTTCCTAGCTCTGCTTCGTGTTATCCTACCAGAAACATTACTCCTGTGGGCTTCCTCTTGTGATACAAGAGGGAAGGTTAGCTCTCGGCAATTATACAAATGAAGTTCTGGGTTAGGTAACAGGAACTCATTTGTATATCCGGGGAAAAAACACAAGGTTTCCAGTATCATCATGTTTCAATGTATGTCCCTGAACTAAGTAATGCTCATCAATAATAATGCGCGGGGTAGAAATATAAACAACATTTTTTTTCATCCAACGCACCAATTTTTGAGTCAATTATCGTAACAAGGGATGTGCAAGAAATAGAACTGGTCTTGAAAGTTTCTAACCAATGTTTAAACATAGCCATCACAGGAGAAACTTTAATCTTTTTAACAATGGCATAAAGCAATTTTAACTCATCACTGCGGACAACTCTAATATCCTTTATGATGATGGTGTCGCAAAGTTCCAGGAACTGTTGTAGATGAGCATTGGCATTCTCGCTAGGCAGTCCACAAAATGGACTAGACTACACCATCATGATGAGCCCAGCCCTCAGTTCGAAGTTCACATCACCCATGTTGACGGCAGGCCCAACGGGCACGTTGGCAACAGCAGGGACGGGGAACTCACGCAGAGTCTTCTCGGCCATGTTGTTCGAAGTGGATGGTGCTGGGGCGTGAGGTTTGGTTGCCGGCAGAGTAGCTGAAGGGAGGATGAGACGATGTCTGGCCTTAATTAGCAGTGACTCCAGATTCTCGATGAAATTTGTCGGCAAGTCGAAACCACTCATACACTG
>JAHUYU010000197.1:0-27275 GCA_030439765.1 Tripidium arundinaceum
TATAACATGATCCCGGACTTTATCCTTCACAACATAATACTTTATGTCAATGTGTTTGGCAGCACCACTTGACTTATTGTTGTGAGCATACTGTACTGCTGGATAGTTATTGCAGTATAACTTTAGTGGTTGATGGATATTGTCAACCACCTTCAAACCGGGTAGGAACTTCTTTAGCCAGTTCACCTGCCCTGATGCCTCAAAACATGCTACAAACTCGGCATACATTGTGGACGATGTAGTGACGGTTTGCTTTGAGCTTTTCCACGATATCGCTCCTCCCGCGAGAGTGAACACATATCCTGATGTGGATTTTCTATCATCTCCCGCATAATCAGAATCTGAGTATCCGACTATTTGGAGAGAATCAGATTTTCTATATGTCAACATGAGGTCTTTTGCACCTTGCAAATATCGCAAGACTTTCTTTACCAATTTCCAGTGTTCTATCCCTGGATTACTTTGGAATCTGCCAAGCAACCCGGTAACAAAAGCTAGGTCAGGGCGCGTACACACTTGTGCGTACTGTAGGCTTCCGACAGCCGAAGCATATGGAACCGCTTTCATTTGATTGAGCTCATACTGATTCTTGGGGCATTGATGATCCCCATATCTGTCGCCCTTGACTATTGGAGCAGGTGACGGACTACATTTGTGCATACTAAATTTCTTTAGAACTTTTTCTATGTATGTCTTTTGTGATAGTCCTAATACCCCTTTACTTCTATCTCGGTGAATCTCTATGCCCAAAACAAATGAAGCTTCACCAAGATCTTTCATATCAAATTTTGAGGATAAAAACTTCTTTGTCTCCAGTAGTAAACCGACATCACTACTAGCAAGTAAGATATCATCTACATACAGGATTAAGAAGATATACCTTCCATTCTTAAACTTTGCATAAACACAATTATCCTCAACATTTTCTTTAAACCCAAAATTCCTTATTGTTTTGTCAAACTTCAAGTACCACTGTCTTGAAGCTTGCTTTAACCCATAAATCGATTTCTTTAAGTGGCACACTATGATTTAGAGTTACATCAGATGGATGTAAAAACGGCATTCCTAAATGGGGATCTGGAGGAAAATGTTTACATGGCACAACCAAAAGGTTTTGTCGTGGAAGGAAAAGAACGAATGGGATGCCGCTTAAAGAAATCGATTTATGGGTTAAAGCAAGCTTCAAGACAGTGGTACTTGAAGTTTGACAAAACAATAAGGAATTTTGGGTTTAAAGAAAATGTTGAGGATAATTGTGTTTATGCAAAGTTTAAGAATGGAAGGTATATCTTCTTAATCCTGTATGTAGATGATATCTTACTTGCTAGTAGTGATGTCGGTTTACTACTGGAGACAAAGAAGTTTTTATCCTCAAAATTTGATATGAAAGATCTTGGTGAAGCTTCATTTGTTTTGGGCATAGAGATTCACCGAGATAGAAGTAAAGGGGTATTAGGACTATCACAAAAGACATACATAGAAAAAGTTCTAAAGAAATTTAGTATGCACAAATGTAGTCCGTCACCTGCTCCAATAGTCAAGGGCGACAGATATGGGGATCATCAATGCCCCAAGAATCAGTATGAGCTCAATCAAATGAAAGCGGTTCCATATGCTTCGGCTGTCGGAAGCCTACAGTACGCACAAGTGTGTACGCGCCCTGACCTAGCTTTTGTTACCGGGTTGCTTGGCAGATTCCAAAGTAATCCAGGGATAGAACACTGGAAATTGGTAAAGAAAGTCTTGCGATATTTGCAAGGTGCAAAAGACCTCATGTTGACATATAGAAAATCTGATTCTCTCCAAATAGTCGGATACTCAGATTCTGATTATGCGGGAGATGATAGAAAATCCACATCAGGATATGTGTTCACTCTCGCGGGAGGAGCGATATCGTGGAAAAGCTCAAAGCAAACCGTCACTACATCGTCCACAATGTATGCCGAGTTTGTAGCATGTTTTGAGGCATCAGGGCAGGTGAACTGGCTAAAGAAGTTCCTACCCGGTTTGAAGGTGGTTGACAATATCCATCAACCACTAAAGTTATACTGCAATAACTATCCAGCAGTACAGTATGCTCACAACAATAAGTCAAGTGGTGCTGCCAAACACATTGACATAAAGTATTATGTTGTGAAGGATAAAGTCCGGGATCATGTTATAAATCTAGAGCATATAAGTACGAAAAAGATGCTCGCGGATCCGCTTACAAAAGGCTTACCACCCAACGTGTTCAGAGAACATGTAGCCGGCATGGGTTTAAGGGAAAGCCTATGACTCCTGGACTATAATAAAGGGCCCGAAAGTTAAAGTAACTGTTTCAGATCAGAGATGTGTATTATAGCTGTGAAATCTATCGGCAATTGACCGTGACGATGAAGCATGCTCTATGCGCTTATCTGTGATGGAACGAGTAAAGTGAAAAGTATTGAAGTAAAAGTTTAAAGGTTAAAGTAACGTTGAGATCAAGGGGGAGAATGTTAGTTTGATCTCCTAACTAAGTGGCCCAACGGCCATTTGGGCCTTGACCTCGCACCCTGATCGGGGGCGCCCAGCCCATCCATGGCTGGCGGGCCCCCGTCGCACTGCGCATATAAACAGAGGTGGGGGCCGGGGCACTCGGTACGAGGTTCACCGCAGCCGCCAGCTTCCCCACCTACAACCCTAATTCCGATCTGAGTGAGGGGCGCAGGAGCGACGGGAAGCACCTCCGCCGCTGGGACTACGCCGCCTCGACGTCCGCACCGCCGCCGTGGACATCGCTGCATCACCTTCTTCCCCAACCGTCGCTGCCCGTGCGCAGATCACACCGACGAACGACATGGCCGGCTCCAGCTCATCTACCCCGTCTGACAGCCCAGGTTCTACCCTCCTTCCTCTCCCTCTCCATCTCTCTGTCGCCATGCATGAACTACAAGTTTGCGCCTACCTAGATCTACACCTAGACGATCCCGTTAATCCAACAGCCTCGGCATGGGGGCATGCCAGTACTGAAGAAGGGGGGAGTGTCATCGATCAGCCTGTGCCAGCCAGTACTAACGAAGAAGAGAGCAGTAGCCCGGGCCGCGTCTAGCTCAAAGCCAATGACGGGCCACGGTCCAAGAGGAAGCCCAAGCCGAGTACCAAGGTGTTCGGGCCCATGTGGCCGTTGGGCCACTTAGTTAGGAGATCAAACTAACATTCTCCCCCTTGATCTCAACGTTACTTTAACCTTTAAACTTTTACTTCAATACTTTTCACTTTACTCGTTCCATCACAGATAAGCGCATAGAGCATGCTTCATCGTCACGGTCAATTGCCGATAGATTTCACAGCTATAATACACATCTCTGATCTGAAACAGTTACTTTAACTTTCGGGCCCTTTATTATAGTCCAGGAGTCATAGGCTTTCCCTTAAACCCATGCCGGCTACATGTTCTCTGAACACGTTGGGTGGTAAGCCTTTTGTAAGCGGATCCGCGAGCATCTTTTTCGTACTTATATGCTCTAGATTTATAACATGATCCCGGACTTTATCCTTCACAACATAATACTTTATGTCAATGTGTTTGGCAGCACCACTTGACTTATTGTTGTGAGCATACTGTACTGCTGGAAATAGTTTATTGCAGTATAACTTTAGTGGTTGATGGATATTGTCAACCACCTTCAAACCGGGTAGGAACTTCTTTAGCCAGTTCACCTGCCCTGATGCCTCAAAACATGCTACAAACTCGGCATACATTGTGGACGATGTAGTGACGGTTTGCTTTGAGCTTTTCCACGATATCGCTCCTCCCGCGAGAGTGAACACATATCCTGATGTGGATTTTCTATCATCTCCCGCATAATCAGAATCTGAGTATCCGACTATTTGGAGAGAATCAGATTTTCTATATGTCAACATGAGGTCTTTTGCACCTTGCAAATATCGCAAGACTTTCTTTACCAATTTCCAGTGTTCTATCCCTGGATTACTTTGGAATCTGCCAAGCAACCCGGTAACAAAAGCTAGGTCAGGGCGCGTACACACTTGTGCGTACTGTAGGCTTCCGACAGCCGAAGCATATGGAACCGCTTTCATTTGATTGAGCTCATACTGATTCTTGGGGCATTGATGATCCCCATATCTGTCGCCCTTGACTATTGGAGCAGGTGACGGACTACATTTGTGCATACTAAATTTCTTTAGAACTTTTTCTATGTATGTCTTTTGTGATAGTCCTAATACCCCTTTACTTCTATCTCGGTGAATCTCTATGCCCAAAACAAATGAAGCTTCACCAAGATCTTTCATATCAAATTTTGAGGATAAAAACTTCTTTGTCTCCAGTAGTAAACCGACATCACTACTAGCAAGTAAGATATCATCTACATACAGGATTAAGAAGATATACCTTCCATTCTTAAACTTTGCATAAACACAATTATCCTCAACATTTTCTTTAAACCCAAAATTCCTTATTGTTTTGTCAAACTTCAAGTACCACTGTCTTGAAGCTTGCTTTAACCCATAAATCGATTTCTTTAAGCGGCATCCCATTCGTTCTTTTCCTTCCACGACAAAACCTTTTGGTTGTGCCATGTAAACATTTTCCTCCAGATCCCCCATTTAGGAATGCCGTTTTTACATCCATCTGATGTAACTCTAAATCATAGTGTGCCACTTAAAGAAATCGATTTATGGGTTAAAGCAAGCTTCAAGACAGTGGTACTTGAAGTTTGACAAAACAATAAGGAATTTTGGGTTTAAAGAAAATGTTGAGGATAATTGTGTTTATGCAAAGTTTAAGAATGGAAGGTATATCTTCTTAATCCTGTATGTAGATGATATCTTACTTGCTAGTAGTGATGTCGGTTTACTACTGGAGACAAAGAAGTTTTTATCCTCAAAATTTGATATGAAAGATCTTGGTGAAGCTTCATTTGTTTTGGGCATAGAGATTCACCGAGATAGAAGTAAAGGGGTATTAGGACTATCACAAAAGACATACATAGAAAAAGTTCTAAAGAAATTTAGTATGCACAAATGTAGTCCGTCACCTGCTCCAATAGTCAAGGGCGACAGATATGGGGATCATCAATGCCCCAAGAATCAGTATGAGCTCAATCAAATGAAAGCGGTTCCATATGCTTCGGCTGTCGGAAGCCTACAGTACGCACAAGTGTGTACGCGCCCTGACCTAGCTTTTGTTACCGGGTTGCTTGGCAGATTCCAAAGTAATCCAGGGATAGAACACTGGAAATTGGTAAAGAAAGTCTTGCGATATTTGCAAGGTGCAAAAGACCTCATGTTGACATATAGAAAATCTGATTCTCTCCAAATAGTCGGATACTCAGATTCTGATTATGCGGGAGATGATAGAAAATCCACATCAGGATATGTGTTCACTCTCGCGGGAGGAGCGATATCGTGGAAAAGCTCAAAGCAAACCGTCACTACATCGTCCACAATGTATGCCGAGTTTGTAGCATGTTTTGAGGCATCAGGGCAGGTGAACTGGCTAAAGAAGTTCCTACCCGGTTTGAAGGTGGTTGACAATATCCATCAACCACTAAAGTTATACTGCAATAACTATCCAGCAGTACAGTATGCTCACAACAATAAGTCAAGTGGTGCTGCCAAACACATTGACATAAAGTATTATGTTGTGAAGGATAAAGTCCGGGATCATGTTATAAATCTAGAGCATATAAGTACGAAAAAGATGCTCGCGGATCCGCTTACAAAAGGCTTACCACCCAACGTGTTCAGAGAACATGTAGCCGGCATGGGTTTAAGGGAAAGCCTATGACTCCTGGACTATAATAAAGGGCCCGAAAGTTAAAGTAACTGTTTCAGATCAGAGATGTGTATTATAGCTGTGAAATCTATCGGCAATTGACCGTGACGATGAAGCATGCTCTATGCGCTTATCTGTGATGGAACGAGTAAAGTGAAAAGTATTGAAGTAAAAGTTTAAAGGTTAAAGTAACGTTGAGATCAAGGGGGAGAATGTTAGTTTGATCTCCTAACTAAGTGGCCCAACGGCCACATGGGCCCGAACACCTTGGTACTCGGCTTGGGCTTCCTCTTGGACCGTGGCCCGTCATTGGCTTTGAGCTAGACGCGGCCCGGGCTACTGCTCTCTTCTTCGTTAGTACTGGCTGGCACAGGCTGATCGATGACACTCCCCCCTTCTTCAGTACTGGCATGCCCCCATGCCGAGGCTGTTGGATTAACGGGATCGTCTAGGTGTAGATCTAGGTAGGCGCAAACTTGTAGTTCATGCATGGCGACAGAGAGATGGAGAGGGAGAGGAAGGAGGGTAGAACCTGGGCTGTCAGACGGGGTAGATGAGCTGGAGCCGGCCATGTCGTTCGTCGGTGTGATCTGCGCACGGGCAGCGACGGTTGGGGAAGAAGGTGATGCAGCGATGTCCACGGCGGCGGTGCGGACGTCGAGGCGGCGTAGTCCCAGCGGCGGAGGTGCTTCCCGTCGCTCCTGCGCCCCTCACTCAGATCGGAATTAGGGTTGTAGGTGGGGAAGCTGGCGGCTGCGGTGAACCTCGTACCGAGTGCCCCGGCCCCCACCTCTGTTTATATGCGCAGTGCGACGGGGGCCCGCCAGCCATGGATGGGCTGGGCGCCCCCGATCAGGGTGCGAGGTCAAGGCCCAAATGGCCGTTGGGCCACTTAGTTAGGAGATCAAACTAACATTCTCCCCCTTGATCTCAACGTTACTTTAACCTTTAAACTTTTACTTCAATACTTTTCACTTTACTCGTTCCATCACAGATAAGCGCATAGAGCATGCTTCATCGTCACGGTCAATTGCCGATAGATTTCACAGCTATAATACACATCTCTGATCTGAAACAGTTACTTTAACTTTCGGGCCCTTTATTATAGTCCAGGAGTCATAGGCTTTCCCTTAAACCCATGCCGGCTACATGTTCTCTGAACACGTTGGGTGGTAAGCCTTTTGTAAGCGGATCCGCGAGCATCTTTTTCGTACTTATATGCTCTAGATTTATAACATGATCCCGGACTTTATCCTTCACAACATAATACTTTATGTCAATGTGTTTGGCAGCACCACTTGACTTATTGTTGTGAGCATACTGTACTGCTGGATAGTTATTGCAGTATAACTTTAGTGGTTGATGGATATTGTCAACCACCTTCAAACCGGGTAGGAACTTCTTTAGCCAGTTCACCTGCCCTGATGCCTCAAAACATGCTACAAACTCGGCATACATTGTGGACGATGTAGTGACGGTTTGCTTTGAGCTTTTCCACGATATCGCTCCTCCCGCGAGAGTGAACACATATCCTGATGTGGATTTTCTATCATCTCCCGCATAATCAGAATCTGAGTATCCGACTATTTGGAGAGAATCAGATTTTCTATATGTCAACATGAGGTCTTTTGCACCTTGCAAATATCGCAAGACTTTCTTTACCAATTTCCAGTGTTCTATCCCTGGATTACTTTGGAATCTGCCAAGCAACCCGGTAACAAAAGCTAGGTCAGGGCGCGTACACACTTGTGCGTACTGTAGGCTTCCGACAGCCGAAGCATATGGAACCGCTTTCATTTGATTGAGCTCATACTGATTCTTGGGGCATTGATGATCCCCATATCTGTCGCCCTTGACTATTGGAGCAGGTGACGGACTACATTTGTGCATACTAAATTTCTTTAGAACTTTTTCTATGTATGTCTTTTGTGATAGTCCTAATACCCCTTTACTTCTATCTCGGTGAATCTCTATGCCCAAAACAAATGAAGCTTCACCAAGATCTTTCATATCAAATTTTGAGGATAAAAACTTCTTTGTCTCCAGTAGTAAACCGACATCACTACTAGCAAGTAAGATATCATCTACATACAGGATTAAGAAGATATACCTTCCATTCTTAAACTTTGCATAAACACAATTATCCTCAACATTTTCTTTAAACCCAAAATTCCTTATTGTTTTGTCAAACTTCAAGTACCACTGTCTTGAAGCTTGCTTTAACCCATAAATCGATTTCTTTAAGCGGCATCCCATTCGTTCTTTTCCTTCCACGACAAAACCTTTTGGTTGTGCCATGTAAACATTTTCCTCCAGATCCCCATTTAGGAATGCCGTTTTTACATCCATCTGATGTAACTCTAAATCATAGTGTGCCACTTAAAGAAATCGATTTATGGGTTAAAGCAAGCTTCAAGACAGTGGTACTTGAAGTTTGACAAAACAATAAGGAATTTTGGGTTTAAAGAAAATGTTGAGGATAATTGTGTTTATGCAAAGTTTAAGAATGGAAGGTATATCTTCTTAATCCTGTATGTAGATGATATCTTACTTGCTAGTAGTGATGTCGGTTTACTACTGGAGACAAAGAAGTTTTTATCCTCAAAATTTGATATGAAAGATCTTGGTGAAGCTTCATTTGTTTTGGGCATAGAGATTCACCGAGATAGAAGTAAAGGGGTATTAGGACTATCACAAAAGACATACATAGAAAAAGTTCTAAAGAAATTTAGTATGCACAAATGTAGTCCGTCACCTGCTCCAATAGTCAAGGGCGACAGATATGGGGATCATCAATGCCCCAAGAATCAGTATGAGCTCAATCAAATGAAAGCGGTTCCATATGCTTCGGCTGTCGGAAGCCTACAGTACGCACAAGTGTGTACGCGCCCTGACCTAGCTTTTGTTACCGGGTTGCTTGGCAGATTCCAAAGTAATCCAGGGATAGAACACTGGAAATTGGTAAAGAAAGTCTTGCGATATTTGCAAGGTGCAAAAGACCTCATGTTGACATATAGAAAATCTGATTCTCTCCAAATAGTCGGATACTCAGATTCTGATTATGCGGGAGATGATAGAAAATCCACATCAGGATATGTGTTCACTCTCGCGGGAGGAGCGATATCGTGGAAAAGCTCAAAGCAAACCGTCACTACATCGTCCACAATGTATGCCGAGTTTGTAGCATGTTTTGAGGCATCAGGGCAGGTGAACTGGCTAAAGAAGTTCCTACCCGGTTTGAAGGTGGTTGACAATATCCATCAACCACTAAAGTTATACTGCAATAACTATCCAGCAGTACAGTATGCTCACAACAATAAGTCAAGTGGTGCTGCCAAACACATTGACATAAAGTATTATGTTGTGAAGGATAAAGTCCGGGATCATGTTATAAATCTAGAGCATATAAGTACGAAAAAGATGCTCGCGGATCCGCTTACAAAAGGCTTACCACCCAACGTGTTCAGAGAACATGTAGCCGGCATGGGTTTAAGGGAAAGCCTATGACTCCTGGACTATAATAAAGGGCCCGAAAGTTAAAGTAACTGTTTCAGATCAGAGATGTGTATTATAGCTGTGAAATCTATCGGCAATTGACCGTGACGATGAAGCATGCTCTATGCGCTTATCTGTGATGGAACGAGTAAAGTGAAAAGTATTGAAGTAAAAGTTTAAAGGTTAAAGTAACGTTGAGATCAAGGGGGAGAATGTTAGTTTGATCTCCTAACTAAGTGGCCCAACGGCCATTTGGGCCTTGACCTCGCACCCTGATCGGGGGCGCCCAGCCCATCCATGGCTGGCGGGCCCCCGTCGCACTGCGCATATAAACAGAGGTGGGGGCCGGGGCACTCGGTACGAGGTTCACCGCAGCCGCCAGCTTCCCCACCTACAACCCTAATTCCGATCTGAGTGAGGGGCGCAGGAGCGACGGGAAGCACCTCCGCCGCTGGGACTACGCCGCCTCGACGTCCGCACCGCCGCCGTGGACATCGCTGCATCACCTTCTTCCCCAACCGTCGCTGCCCGTGCGCAGATCACACCGACGAACGATATGGCCGGCTCCAGCTCATCTACCCCGTCTGACAGCCCAGGTTCTACCCTCCTTCCTCTCCCTCTCCATCTCTCTGTCGCCATGCATGAACTACAAGTTTGCGCCTACCTAGATCTACACCTAGACGATCCCGTTAATCCAACAGCCTCGGCATGGGGGCATGCCAGTACTGAAGAAGGGGGGAGTGTCATCGATCAGCCTGTGCCAGCCAGTACTAACGAAGAAGAGAGCAGTAGCCCGGGCCGCGTCTAGCTCAAAGCCAATGACGGGCCACGGTCCAAGAGGAAGCCCAAGCCGAGTACCAAGGTGTTCGGGCCCATGTGGCAAGTGTAGGCAAGAATAGTATATGAACTGGAGTTGAGTCCTGAGAGAGGCATGGAAATTGTATCGAACAAACTATAGTTGATTCAATCCGGTCCTCCCTCCTAGCTTCTCTGCTTCCCCTTCTCCAATTCCCTTCCCTGCTGTGATACCGCTAACCTTTGACCAGCTGGCCGCTCTGCCCTCTCGCCGTCTCAGTACTTGGATCTTGTGGAAAGAAAAAAAAGAAGCGAAATAGAAAAGGGCACACCTTGCTGGATGGCACCGTCGATGATCCACGATCTTGATTGGCTCCTATTGTTGTTTTACCCGCCCGCCTGGAAATGTGCTCGATTTGCACCAACACATAGTGATTTGAATGCATGACACGCATGCCCATAATCAGTTAATCACTCACGCTGTTGCCGGACGCACAGCGACATTGCCGGACTCGGAAAAAGGGAATGTCAACTGGTGGATCACAGGCGTAGTACAAGGCATTACATTACAGTAGGTCTGTTAGCAGTATCACAGCAGGGAAGGGAATTGGAGAAGGGGAAGCAGAGAAGCTAGGAGGGAGGACCGGATTGAATCAACTATAGTTTGTTCGATACAATTTCCATGCCTCTCTCAGGACTCAACTCCAGTTCATATACTATTCTTGCCTACACTTGCCACATGGGCCCGAACACCTTGGTACTCGGCTTGGGCTTCCTCTTGGACCGTGGCCCGTCATTGGCTTTGAGCTAGACGCGGCCCGGGCTACTGCTCTCTTCTTCGTTAGTACTGGCTGGCACAGGCTGATCGATGACACTCCCCCCTTCTTCAGTACTGGCATGCCCCCATGCCGAGGCTGTTGGATTAACGGGATCGTCTAGGTGTAGATCTAGGTAGGCGCAAACTTGTAGTTCATGCATGGCGACAGAGAGATGGAGAGGGAGAGGAAGGAGGGTAGAACCTGGGCTGTCAGACGGGGTAGATGAGCTGGAGCCGGCCATATCGTTCGTCGGTGTGATCTGCGCACGGGCAGCGACGGTTGGGGAAGAAGGTGATGCAGCGATGTCCACGGCGGCGGTGCGGACGTCGAGGCGGCGTAGTCCCAGCGGCGGAGGTGCTTCCCGTCGCTCCTGCGCCCCTCACTCAGATCGGAATTAGGGTTGTAGGTGGGGAAGCTGGCGGCTGCGGTGAACCTCGTACCGAGTGCCCCGGCCCCCACCTCTGTTTATATGCGCAGTGCGACGGGGGCCCGCCAGCCATGGATGGGCTGGGCGCCCCCGATCAGGGTGCGAGGTCAAGGCCCAAATGGCCGTTGGGCCACTTAGTTAGGAGATCAAACTAACATTCTCCCCCTTGATCTCAACGTTACTTTAACCTTTAAACTTTTACTTCAATACTTTTCACTTTACTCGTTCCATCACAGATAAGCGCATAGAGCATGCTTCATCGTCACGGTCAATTGCCGATAGATTTCACAGCTATAATACACATCTCTGATCTGAAACAGTTACTTTAACTTTCGGGCCCTTTATTATAGTCCAGGAGTCATAGGCTTTCCCTTAAACCCATGCCGGCTACATGTTCTCTGAACACGTTGGGTGGTAAGCCTTTTGTAAGCGGATCCGCGAGCATCTTTTTCGTACTTATATGCTCTAGATTTATAACATGATCCCGGACTTTATCCTTCACAACATAATACTTTATGTCAATGTGTTTGGCAGCACCACTTGACTTATTGTTGTGAGCATACTGTACTGCTGGATAGTTATTGCAGTATAACTTTAGTGGTTGATGGATATTGTCAACCACCTTCAAACCGGGTAGGAACTTCTTTAGCCAGTTCACCTGCCCTGATGCCTCAAAACATGCTACAAACTCGGCATACATTGTGGACGATGTAGTGACGGTTTGCTTTGAGCTTTTCCACGATATCGCTCCTCCCGCGAGAGTGAACACATATCCTGATGTGGATTTTCTATCATCTCCCGCATAATCAGAATCTGAGTATCCGACTATTTGGAGAGAATCAGATTTTCTATATGTCAACATGAGGTCTTTTGCACCTTGCAAATATCGCAAGACTTTCTTTACCAATTTCCAGTGTTCTATCCCTGGATTACTTTGGAATCTGCCAAGCAACCCGGTAACAAAAGCTAGGTCAGGGCGCGTACACACTTGTGCGTACTGTAGGCTTCCGACAGCCGAAGCATATGGAACCGCTTTCATTTGATTGAGCTCATACTGATTCTTGGGGCATTGATGATCCCCATATCTGTCGCCCTTGACTATTGGAGCAGGTGACGGACTACATTTGTGCATACTAAATTTCTTTAGAACTTTTTCTATGTATGTCTTTTGTGATAGTCCTAATACCCCTTTACTTCTATCTCGGTGAATCTCTATGCCCAAAACAAATGAAGCTTCACCAAGATCTTTCATATCAAATTTTGAGGATAAAAACTTCTTTGTCTCCAGTAGTAAACCGACATCACTACTAGCAAGTAAGATATCATCTACATACAGGATTAAGAAGATATACCTTCCATTCTTAAACTTTGCATAAACACAATTATCCTCAACATTTTCTTTAAACCCAAAATTCCTTATTGTTTTGTCAAACTTCAAGTACCACTGTCTTGAAGCTTGCTTTAACCCATAAATCGATTTCTTTAAGCGGCATCCCATTCGTTCTTTTCCTTCCACGACAAAACCTTTTGGTTGTGCCATGTAAACATTTTCCTCCAGATCCCCATTTAGGAATGCCGTTTTTACATCCATCTGATGTAACTCTAAATCATAGTGTGCCACTAATGCCATTATGATTATGAAGGAATCCTTACATGAGACTGGAGAAAACGTCTCATTGTAATCAATCCCTTCTCTTTGCGTAAAACCTTTTGCCACAAGTCGCGCTTTAAACCTTTCAATATTCCCTTGGGAGTCACGTTTTGTCTTGTAGACCCATTTACAGCCTACTGTCTTGGCTCCTTTAGGAATAGGTTCTAAGTCCCAAACTTTGTTGGCACTCATTGACTTTATTTCATCTTCCATGGCCTCAAGCCACTTTGATGAATTATCGCTTCTCATGGCTTCTTCAAACGAAGTGGGATCACCCTCCATTTGAAATTCTTCAGTGTTATACACTTCATAATCATCAGGTATAGCTGATCTTCTAACTCTTTGAGACCTTCTCGGGGCCTCCATATTTGGCACATCTTCTGTTTGAGGCTGTTGTTGCTCCCCCTCATCTGTGGCAAAAGGTTCTATAGGCTCCTGAGGGACAGGTTCCACATGTTCATTCATTGTTGTCACAGGAGGAATAACAACAGGTGCTTGCACTACAGTGTCTTGCATTGTGGGTGCAGCAACAACAGGTAACTCGAAGAATGGTTCTTGAATCATTGGAGTGGGCACACACACCCGCTTCTCCTCAAGATCAATCTTCCGAGCTGCCATGCTCCCCCTCATCATTTCATCCTCTAAAAAGACAGCATGTCTCGTTTCTACAAATTTTGTATGTCTATCTGGGCAGTAGAAACGAAAACCTTTTGACTTTTCAGGGTAGCCAATGAAATGGCAACTCACTGTTCTGGGATCTAATTTCCCTATGTTTGGGTTAAATACTTTTGCCTCAGCAGGGCTCCCCCACACACGTAAGTGATTCAGTGAGGGTACTCTTCCTGTCCACAACTCATACGGTGTTTTGGGCACCGACTTACTTGGTACTCTGTTGAGAATATGGATGGCGGTTTTTAACGCCTCCATCCACAGACTCACTGGTAAGGTGGAGTAACTTATCATACTACGCACCATATCCATCAGGGTACGGTTACGCCTTTCAGCTACTCCATTCTGCTGAGGCTCGCCCGGCGTTGAATACTGGGCTACTATGCCATTCTCCTGTAGGAACCTTGCAAAAGGTCCAGGAACTTGGCCATATGGGGTATGTCGACCATAGTACTCCCCGCCACGGTCAGACTTGACTATCTTGATCTTTAAATTGTGTTGGTTTTCAACTTCTGCCTTAAATATCTTAAATTTATCCAATGCTTCTGTTCTTTCTTTGATTGGATAAATGTAGCCATGACGGGAGTAATCATCTGTGAATGTTATGAACGAATCATAACCATCCACACTTTTGACAGGAAAAGGACCACAGATATCTGTGTGGATTATCTGTAGAATTCCTGTGCTTCGTTTAGCGTCCTTTTTGATTTTCTTTACATATTTTCCTTTTATGCACTCTCTGCATTGTTCTAAGTCTGAGAACTCTAATGAAGGAAGAATATCATTCTTAACTAGTCTCTCTATTCTCCCCCTCGAAATATGGCCTAAACGACAGTGCCATAATTTCGACGACGCATCGTGAGTTCTCTTTCGTTTCTTGTTTACATCCGTAGACGAGGATTCATTCACATTGTCACACACAATGTTCCCATTATCACATACAACATTCACATCATCACGTAGTGATAATAAATAAAGCTCATTTTGTAAGATAACAATACCAACACATGCATTATTGAATGTTATCTTACATTTGCCATTTCCAAAATGGCAATCATAACCATCATTATCCAAACATGAAACACTAATCAAGTTTCTTTGCAAAGAAGGAACATATAAAACATCTCTAAGTAAAAGCACGAAGCCATCAGCAAGCTCTAGTGAAAGGTCGCCAACGGCTTCAACATCTGCTTGGACTCCATTTGCAACTTTAATGCATCTTTCTCTTCTTTGCATAGTCCTCGTCGAACGGAATCCCTGTAAAGAATTAGCAACATGAACAGTTGCTCCTGAGTCAATCCACCAAGTAGATTTTGAATATTTTACATATAGGGATTCATCTATAAAGGTAATAATGTTCTCACATTTCTTTGCCATGATCATCTACATCACCGTTGGGCAGAAGAAGTTTACAGTGGAGAAGGATCAGTGTCTCCATTGCAAGAAGACCGGGCATTACAAGAAAGATTGTCCTGACTTCTTGAAGATGATCATGGCAAAGAAATGTGAGAACATTATTACCTTTATAGATGAATCCCTATATGTAAAATATTCAAAATCTACTTGGTGGATTGACTCAGGAGCAACTGTTCATGTTGCTAATTCTTTACAGGGATTCCGTTCGACGAGGACTATGCAAAGAAGAGAAAGATGCATTAAAGTTGCAAATGGAGTCCAAGCAGATGTTGAAGCCGTTGGCGACCTTTCACTAGAGCTTGCTGATGGCTTCGTGCTTTTACTTAGAGATGTTTTATATGTTCCTTCTTTGCAAAGAAACTTGATTAGTGTTTCATGTTTGGATAATGATGGTTATGATTGCCATTTTGGAAATGGCAAATGTAAGATAACATTCAATAATGCATGTGTTGGTATTGTTATCTTACAAAATGAGCTTTATTTATTATCACTACGTGATGATGTGAATGTTGTATGTGATAATGGGAACATTGTGTGTGACAATGTGAATGAATCCTCGTCTACGGATGTAAACAAGAAACGAAAGAGAACTCACGATGCGTCGTCGAAATTATGGCACTGTCGTTTAGGCCATATTTCGAGGGGGAGAATAGAGAGACTAGTTAAGAATGATATTCTTCCTTCATTAGAGTTCTCAGACTTAGAACAATGCAGAGAGTGCATAAAAGGAAAATATGTAAAGAAAATCAAAAAGGACGCTAAACGAAGCACAGGAATTCTACAGATAATCCACACAGATATCTGTGGTCCTTTTCCTGTCAAAAGTGTGGATGGTTATGATTCGTTCATAACATTCACAGATGATTACTCCCGTCATGGCTACATTTATCCAATCAAAGAAAGAACAGAAGCATTGGATAAATTTAAGATATTTAAGGCAGAAGTTGAAAACCAACACAATTTAAAGATCAAGATAGTCAAGTCTGACCGTGGCGGGGAGTACTATGGTCGACATACCCCATATGGCCAAGTTCCTGGACCTTTTGCAAGGTTCCTACAGGAGAATGGCATAGTAGCCCAGTATTCAACGCCGGGCGAGCCTCAGCAGAATGGAGTAGCTGAAAGGCGTAACCGTACCCTGATGGATATGGTGCGTAGTATGATAAGTTACTCCACCTTACCAGTGAGTCTGTGGATGGAGGCGTTAAAAACCGCCATCCATATTCTCAACAGAGTACCAAGTAAGTCGGTGCCCAAAACACCGTATGAGTTGTGGACAGGAAGAGTACCCTCACTGAATCACTTACGTGTGTGGGGGAGCCCTGCTGAGGCAAAAGTATTTAACCCAAACATAGGGAAATTAGATCCCAGAACAGTGAGTTGCCATTTCATTGGCTACCCTGAAAAGTCAAAAGGTTTTCGTTTCTACTGCCCAGATAGACATACAAAATTTGTAGAAACGAGACATGCTGTCTTTTTAGAGGATGAAATGATGAGGGGGAGCATGGCAGCTCGGAAGATTGATCTTGAGGAGAAGCGGGTGTGTGTGCCCACTCCAATGATTCAAGAACCATTCTTCGAGTTACCTGTTGTTGCTGCACCCACAATGCAAGACACTGTAGTGCAAGCACCTGTTGTTATTCCTCCTGTGACAACAATGAATGAACATGTGGAACCTGTCCCTCAGGAGCCTATAGAACCTTTTGCCACAGATGAGGGGGAGCAACAACAGCCTC
Organism: Tripidium arundinaceum; assembly: GCA_030439765.1. Taxonomy (NCBI): domain Eukaryota; kingdom Viridiplantae; phylum Streptophyta; class Magnoliopsida; order Poales; family Poaceae; genus Tripidium; species Tripidium arundinaceum. The sequence continues at coordinate 16,772 of JAHUYU010000197.1, forward strand.
AAACAGAAGATGTGCCAAATATGGAGGCCCCGAGAAGGTCTCAAAGAGTTAGAAGATCAGCTATACCTGATGATTATGAAGTGTATAACACTGAAGAATTTCAAATGGAGGGTGATCCCACTTCGTTTGAAGAAGCCATGAGAAGCGATAATTCATCAAAGTGGCTTGAGGCCATGGAAGATGAAATAAAGTCAATGAGTGCCAACAAAGTTTGGGACTTAGAACCTATTCCTAAAGGAGCCAAGACAGTAGGCTGTAAATGGGTCTACAAGACAAAACGTGACTCCCAAGGGAATATTGAAAGGTTTAAAGCGCGACTTGTGGCAAAAGGTTTTACGCAAAGAGAAGGGATTGATTACAATGAGACGTTTTCTCCAGTCTCATGTAAGGATTCCTTCATAATCATAATGGCATTAGTGGCACACTATGATTTAGAGTTACATCAGATGGATGTAAAAACGGCATTCCTAAATGGGGATCTGGAGGAAAATGTTTACATGGCACAACCAAAAGGTTTTGTCGTGGAAGGAAAAGAACGAATGGGATGCCGCTTAAAGAAATCGATTTATGGTTAAAGCAAGCTTCAAGACAGTGGTACTTGAAGTTTGACAAAACAATAAGGAATTTTGGGTTTAAAGAAAATGTTGAGGATAATTGTGTTTATGCAAAGTTTAAGAATGGAAGGTATATCTTCTTAATCCTGTATGTAGATGATATCTTACTTGCTAGTAGTGATGTCGGTTTACTACTGGAGACAAAGAAGTTTTTATCCTCAAAATTTGATATGAAAGATCTTGGTGAAGCTTCATTTGTTTTGGGCATAGAGATTCACCGAGATAGAAGTAAAGGGGTATTAGGACTGTCACAAAAGGCATACATAGAAAAGATGCTAAAGAAATATAGCATGCACAAATGTAGTGCGTCACCTGCTCCAATAGTCAAGGGCGACAGATATGGGGATCATCAATGCCCCAAGAACGAGTATGAGCTCAATCAAATGAAAGCGGTTCCATATGCTTCGGCCGTTGGAAGCCTACAGTATGCAACAACGTGCACACGCCCTGACTTAGCATTTGTTACCGGGTTGCTTGGCAGATTTCAGAGTAATCCAGGACCGGAACACTGGAAGTTGGTAAAGAAAGTCTTGCGGTATTTGCAAGGTACAAAAGGCCTCATGTTAACATTTAGCAAATCAGACTCTCTGGAAGTAGTTGCATACTCAGATTCTGATTATGCTGGAGAAGACAGAAAGTCCACTTCAGGATATGTGTTCACTCTTGCAGGAGGAGCCATATCGTGGAAAAGCTCCAAACAAACCGTCACTACATCGTCCACAATGTATGCCGAGTTTGTAGCGTGTTATGAGGCAACGGGGCAGGTGAACTGGCTAAAGAAGTTCCTACCCGGTTTGAAGGTGGTTGACTCTATCCATCGACCACTAAAGTTATACTGCGATAATTATCCAACAGTACAGTATGCTCACAACAATAGGTCAAGTGGTGCTGCCAAACACATTGACATAAAGTATTATGTTGTGAAGGATAAAGTCCGGGATCAAGTTATAAGTCTCGAGCATATAAGTACGAAAAAGATGCTCGCGGATCCGCTAACAAAAGGCTTACCACCCAACGTGTTCAAGGAGCATGTAGCCGGCATGGGTTTAAGGGAAAGCCTATAATTTCTGGACCAAAGAAGGCCCAAAGTAGAGTATCTGTTTCAGAACAGAAAGGTGCATTGTAGCTGTCAAATCTATCGGGATTGACCGTGACGACGAAGCATGCTCCTTGCACTAATCTATGATGGAACAGGCAAAAGTAAAAGATATGGAATTGAGAGTTGTTTCGAGATCAAGGGGGAGAATGTTAGTTGATCTCCTACACCCGCACTGGACCCAACGGCCCGGCGGGCCCTTGACCTTGCGCCCTGATCGGGGGCGTCCAGCCCATCTATGGCTGGAGGGCCCCTATCACCCTGCGCTATAAAGAGAGGTGGGAGCCGGCGGCACACGGCACGAGGTTCGCCTGGGCCGAGCTCACCACCGACACCCAAACCCTAAACCGATCTAGAGGGCGGCGCAGCCAGTGACGGGAAGCACCTCCGCCGCCGGGACTACGCCGCCGTGGACGTCAGTGCGTTGCATTCTTCCCCGACCGTCGCTGCCCGTGCGCAGCCTCCGTCGACGAACGTGATGGCCGGATCCTCCTCCAACGCCTCGGATGCCCCCTCTGGTCTGTGCACTCCACTCTCTCTCTCCTGAGATCAGGCTGAGCACCAGGATTCAGAAGAAAATCATAAATCTTGTGCTGCCAAAAAAGAATAGGCGTATCATACCTCCTGTAATTGTACGTGCAGAAACAGCTTCACATCAATTCACATCATATGCACTTTATTTATCTATTTAATCCACTTGCAGCGTGATTGCATCAATTGTATCATGAAGGAAGCTGAGTTGATCCTTGAGGGGATGAGCAAGGGGTTCGATGCTGATGACCTTGGTGAAAACTTGGGCCATGGCATTCGTTACCAGGTGTTTTGTCTCATTAAAAAGTATTTGCGTGCAGACCCGTGCTCTGCTTCTGTTGCGACCTGTGCTGTCCTGTTGGTAAGTGTTGGTGGTGCCAGACCAGAAATGACAAGCTTCATTTGTTGTATACTACGTAGCATTTACTGTTTGATGGGTAACTTGCCTGCAAAAATTGCAAACAACAATTTCAAGGGAACCACGAAGGAAGCTGAACTCATTTGTGAGAAGCTGAGGCGAGATGCTCTCTTATGTGGAGAGCATACCTTGAGTACAAGCATTCGCTCGCTGGCCTTAGGCATGTTGTCTGTGATAGGTTTCTGTGGATCGGTCTAGGATGGATCCAAGGGAATAGCTCTTGGGAATCGATGCAATGGGTCCTAGCGAATCGATCTACACGGACAGAGGTACGGAGAGGGAGAGAGAGAGTGGAGTGCACAGACCAGAGGGGGCATCCGAGGCGTTGGAGGAGGATCCGGCCATCACGTTCGTCGACGGAGGCTGCGCACGGGCAGCGACGGTCGGGGAAGAATGCAACGCACTGACGTCCACGGCGGCGTAGTCCCGGCGGCGGAGGTGCTTCCCGTCACTGGCTGCGCCGCCCTCTAGATCGGTTTAGGGTTTGGGTGTCGGTGGTGAGCTCGGCCCAGGCGAACCTCGTGCCGTGTGCCGCCGGCTCCCACCTCTCTTTATAGCGCAGGGTGATAGGGGCCCTCCAGCCATAGATGGGCTGGACGCCCCCGATCAGGGCGCAAGGTCAAGGGCCCGCCGGGCCGTTGGGTCCAGTGCGGGTGTAGGAGATCAACTAACATTCTCCCCCTTGATCTCGAAACAACTCTCAATTCCATATCTTTTACTTTTGCCTGTTCCATCATAGATTAGTGCAAGGAGCATGCTTCGTCGTCACGGTCAATCCCGATAGATTTGACAGCTACAATGCACCTTTCTGTTCTGAAACAGATACTCTACTTTGGGCCTTCTTTGGTCCAGAAATTATAGGCTTTCCCTTAAACCCATGCCGGCTACATGCTCCTTGAACACGTTGGGTGGTAAGCCTTTTGTTAGCGGATCCGCGAGCATCTTTTTCGTACTTATATGCTCGAGACTTATAACTTGATCCCGGACTTTATCCTTCACAACATAATACTTTATGTCAATGTGTTTGGCAGCACCACTTGACCTATTGTTGTGAGCATACTGTACTGTTGGATAATTATCGCAGTATAACTTTAGTGGTCGATGGATAGAGTCAACCACCTTCAAACCGGGTAGGAACTTCTTTAGCCAGTTCACCTGCCCCGTTGCCTCATAACACGCTACAAACTCGGCATACATTGTGGACGATGTAGTGACGGTTTGTTTGGAGCTTTTCCACGATATGGCTCCTCCTGCAAGAGTGAACACATATCCTGAAGTGGACTTTCTGTCTTCTCCAGCATAATCAGAATCTGAGTATGCAACTACTTCCAGAGAGTCTGATTTGCTAAATGTTAACATGAGGCCTTTTGTACCTTGCAAATACCGCAAGACTTTCTTTACCAACTTCCAGTGTTCCGGTCCTGGATTACTCTGAAATCTGCCAAGCAACCCGGTAACAAATGCTAAGTCAGGGCGTGTGCACGTTGTTGCATACTGTAGGCTTCCAACGGCCGAAGCATATGGAACCGCTTTCATTTGATTGAGCTCATACTCGTTCTTGGGGCATTGATGATCCCCATATCTGTCGCCCTTGACTATTGGAGCAGGTGACGCACTACATTTGTGCATGCTATATTTCTTTAGCATCTTTTCTATGTATGCCTTTTGTGACAGTCCTAATACCCCTTTACTTCTATCTCGGTGAATCTCTATGCCCAAAACAAATGAAGCTTCACCAAGATCTTTCATATCAAATTTTGAGGATAAAAACTTCTTTGTCTCCAGCAGTAGACTGACATCACTACTAGCAAGTAAGATATCATCTACATACAGGATTAAGAAGATATACCTTCCATTCTTAAACTTTGCATAAACACAATTATCCTCAACATTCTCTTTAAACCCAAAATTCCTTATTATTCTGTCAAACTTCAAGTACCACTGTCTTGAAGCTTGCTTTAACCCATAAATCGATTTCTTTAAGCGGCATCCCATTCGTTCTTTTCCATCCACGACAAAACCTTTTGGTTGTGCCATGTAAACATTTTCCTCCAGATCCCCATTTAGGAATGCCGTTTTTACATCCATCTGATGTAACTCTAAATCGTAGTGTGCCACTAATGCCATTATAATTCTGAAGGAATCCTTACATGAGACTGGAGAAAACGTCTCATTGTAATCAATCCCTTCTCTTTGCGTAAAACCTTTTGCCACAAGTCGCGCTTTAAACCTTTCAATATTCCCTTGGGAGTCACGTTTTGTCTTGTAGACCCATTTACAGCCTACTGTCTTGGCTCCTTTAGGAATAGGTTCTAAGTTCCAAACTTTGTTGGTACTCATTGACTTTATTTCATCTTCCATGGCCTCAAGCCACTTTGATGAATTATCGCTTCTCATGGCTTCTTCAAATGAAGTGGGATCACCGTCCATTTGAAATTCTTCAGTGTTATACACCTCATAATCATCAGGTATAGCTGATCTTCTAACTCTTTGAGACCTTCTCGGGGCCTCCATATTTGGCACATCTTCCGTTTGAGGCTGTTGTTGCTCCCCCTCATCTGTGGCAACAGGTTCTACAGGATCCTGAGGGACAGGTTCCACATCCTCATTCATTGTTGCCACAGGAGGAATAACAACAGGTGCTTGCACCACAGTGTCTTGCATTGTCGGTGCAGCAACAACAGGTAACTCGAAGAATGGTTCTTGAATCATTGGAGTGGGGACACACACCCGCTTCTCCTCAAGATCAATCTTCCGAGCTGCCATGCTCCCCCTCATCATTTCATCCTCTAAAAAGACAGCATGTCTCGTTTCTACAAATTTTGTATGTCTATCTGGGCAGTAGAAACGAAAACCTTTTGACTTTTCTGGGTAGCCAATGAAATGGCAACTCACTGTTCTGGGATCTAATTTCCCTATGTTTGGGTTAAATACTTTTGCCTCAGCAGGGCTCCCCCACACACGTAAGTGATTCAGTGAGGGTACTCTTCCTGTCCACAACTCATACGGTGTTTTGGGCACCGACTTACTTGGTACTCTGTTGAGAATATGGATGGCGGTTTTTAACGCCTCCATCCACAAACTCACTGGTAAGGTGGAGTAACTTATCATACTACGCACCATATCCATCAGGGTACGGTTACGCCTTTCAGCTACTCCATTCTGCTGAGGCTCGCCCGGCGTTGAATACTGGGCTACTATGCCATTCTCCTGTAGGAACCTTGCAAAAGGTCCAGGAACTTGGCCATATGGGGTATGTCGACCATAGTACTCCCCGCCACGGTCAGACCTGACTATCTTGATCTTTAAATTGTGTTGGTTTTCAACTTCTGCCTTAAATATCTTAAATTTATCCAATGCTTATGTTCTTTCTTTGATTGGATAAATGTAGCCATAACGGGAGTAATCATCTGTGAATGTTATGAACGAATCATAACCATCCACACTTTTGACAGGAAAAGGACCACAGATATCTGTGTGGATTATCTGTAGAATTCCTGTGCTTCGTTTAGCGTCCTTTTTTATTTTCTTTACATATTTTCCTTTTATGCACTCTCTGCATTGTTCTAAGTCTGAGAACTCTAATGAAGGAAGAATATCATTCTTAACTAGTCTCTCTATTCTCCCCCTCGAAATATGGCCTAAACGACAGTGCCATAATTTCGACGACGCATCGTGAGTTCTCTTTCGTTTCTTGTTTACATCCGTAGACGAGGATTCATTCACATTGTCACACACAATGTTCCCATTATCACATACAACATTCACATCATCACGTAGTGATAATAAATAAAGCTCATTTTGTAAGATAGCAATACCAACACATGCATTATTGAATGTTATCTTACATTTGCCATTTCCAAAATGGCAATCATAACCATCATTATCCAAACATGAAACACTAATCAAGTTTCTATGCAAAGAAGGAACATATAAAACATCTCTAAGTAAAAGCACGAAGCCATCAGCAAGCTCTAGTGAAAGGTCGCCAATGGCTTCAACATCTGTTTCGACTCCATTTGCAACTTTAATGCATCTTTCTCTTCTTTGCGTAGTCCTCGTCGAACGGAATCCCTGTAAAGAATTAGCAACATGAACAGTTGCTCCTGAGTCAATCCACCAAGTAGATTTTGAATATTGTATATACAGGGATTCATCTATAAAGGTAATGATGTTCTCACCTTTCTTTGCCATGATCATCTTCAAGAAGTCAGGGCAATCTTTCTTGTAATGCCCGGTCTTCTTGCAATGGAGACACTGATCTTTCTCCACTGTAAACTTCTTCTGCTGAGGCTGATGGGGACCTTTTCCCTTTGAGGAGGAGGAGTTAACATTTAAGTTCTTTTTCTTGTTATCCTTCACATAGTTGATGTGACCACCATGTGAAGCCTTTATCCTCTCCTCCTCTTGCACATACATAGCAATGAGCTTCTCTAAATCCCATTTCTCGGGCTGTATGTTGTAGTTCACAACAAAGGTGTCAAATTCCTTTGGCAAGGAAGCAAAAATCAGATGGATAAGGAACTCATCCTTGAGAGCCAGATCCATTGGTTTGAGCTTGGATGCCAAGTTGCTCATCCTTAGTATGTGCTCTCTTATGCCACTGCCGCCACCAGAGTACCTCTCTGTCACCAGCTGTTTTATCAGCTGGGTTGCATATGTCTTTGAAGAGCCAGTGAACTGACTCTTTATTCTGTCTAGGTACTCTGTGACCGTGTCACACTCTGAAATTGAGCCCACTATTGCAGGCTCAATTGTATTCTTTATCACTGCCAAACACTTCTTGTTGGCAGTGACCCACTTTTTATGCTCAAGGTCATATGACATCTTTATGGGAGCAAAGTCCCTCTCTCTGGTCTGCCAAGCAGCATCAGCCTCATTAGCCTCCCTCACCGGTGCCACAGGCTCAGTGGGACACGGTGAGGTGACTACCCAGTCCACCTCGCCCAAAATAAAGGCCAGGTCAAGCTTTCTTTTCCATTCATTGTAGTTGTCTCCTTTGAGGGTGGGAATATCTTTAATGCAACCCATCAAGGAGTATCCTGCTGGAAACACAATTCATACAAAGTGAGAACATTTAAATATGACAACAATTGTATGCTCTAATTCCAACGTTGGTCAAAATTAAAACATACAACTGTTTATGCATTAAAACCATATCACCGTTGGGCAGAAATAGAATTAATGCATAATAAAACCATATATATCATTATAATATTGCCATTAAACAACGTTGGTCAGAATAATAACAATATTATAATTATCTGAAAACATATTTATTTTCCAAAATTAAATCCTCCCGTTGGTTCGAATTTAATAATGAAAATAACAATGACTTTAAATACGCAGCTGGATCAACATAGTCCCAATAGCAAAACCCATCTGTTGTAGCTGTTTTAAGCACATATGCATCCATATCATCACACTGTTAGTTGATCTCCTACACCCGCACTGGACCCAACGGCCCGGCGGGCCCTTGACCTTGCGCCCTGATCGGGGGCGTCCAGCCCATCTATGGCTGGAGGGCCCCTGTCACCCTGCGCTATAAAGAGAGGTGGGAGCCGGCGGCACACGGCACGAGGTTCGCCTGGGCCGAGCTCACCACCGACACCCAAACCCTAAACCGATCTAGAGGGCGGCGCAGCCAGTGACGGGAAGCACCTCCGCCGCCGGGACTACGCCGCCGTGGACGTCAGTGCGTTGCATTCTTCCCCGACCGTCGCTGCCCGTGCGCAGCCTCCGTCGACGAACGTGATGGCCGGATCCTCCTCCAACGCCTCGGATGCCCCCTCTGGTCTGTGCACTCCACTCTCTCTCTCCCTCTCCGTACCTCTGTCCGTGTAGATCGATTCGCTAGGACCCATTGCATCGATTCCCAAGAGCTATTCCCTTGGATCCATCCTAGACCGATCCACAGAAACCTATCATTGGTATCAGAACCAGGTTTGCTCTAGGCGTGGATCTAGATTTGGGGAAAAGAAAAGAGATAACCGGATCGGTTTCGATTCGGTAAAGGAAAGTCTAATCCCTAACCCTAACCAAGATCGGACGGGAAAGGGGAAAGAATTCAAAGAAAAGATGACCGATTCGAATCGGATCGGGAAAGAGAGAAACCCTAACCCTAACCCTAGAAAGTTGAAAGAGACAAAGAACAGCAGCACGAGCTTCCTACCTGGGGCCCGGCCATCCCATCCCCGACGCTGGCCGTCTCCATGGCCAGCGCGCGGAAACAGAGACACCGGCCGGCGAGGTCACGCCACCGCGCAGTCTCCGCCTCGGGCTCGGGGTCGTGAGCACCACCACAGAGCCGCTCGACGACGGCGTGCTCAGCCTTGGGCGAGCACGCGCGCCGGCGAGGGGCACCGGAGTGGCGCACCACTCTCTTCCACCAAGGGCAGCCGCCGTCGCTCTGCTGTCGCTGAGAGAGAAAGGGAAGAGAGAAATGACACTAGGGTTCTGGGGAGGCCGACTTCGGCCGGTTTTTGTTCAAGCGACATCCACGGAGAGGCGTCGGATGAGATCGACGGCCAGCAGCGCTTCGGGCCGCTTTCGGCCCAGGCGGAACGCGCGGCGGCGGCACTTTGCCGGCCCAGGTCCACGTTGCGGCCTGGGCAGGCAGTGCACGCGCGACAGAGAATGGGCCGCCGCGGCGCGTGCGTGACTGGGCCGCGGGCGAGCGCTGCCGGGCCTAAGTAACAGTAAAGCATTGTTTTTTCTCTTTCAACTTTCTAGGGTTAGGGTTAGGGTTTCTCTCTTTCCCGATCCGATTCGAATCGGTCATCTTTTCTTTGAATTCTTTCCCCTTTCCCGTCCGATCTTGGTTAGGGTTAGGGATTAGACTTTCCTTTACCGAATCGAAACCGATCCGGGTTATCTCTTTTCTTTTCCCCAAATCTAGATCCACGCCTAGAGCAAACCTGGTTCTGATACCAATGATAGGTTTCTGTGGATCGGTCTAGGATGGATCCAAGGGAATAGCTCTTGGGAATCGATGCAATGGGTCCTAGCGAATCGATCTACACGGACAGAGGTACGGAGAGGGAGAGAGAGAGTGGAGTGCACAGACCAGAGGGGGCATCCGAGGCGTTGGAGGAGGATCCGGCCATCACGTTCGTCGACGGAGGCTGCGCACGGGCAGCGACGGTCGGGGAAGAATGCAACGCACTGACGTCCACGGCGGCGTAGTCCCGGCGGCGGAGGTGCTTCCCGTCACTGGCTGCGCCGCCCTCTAGATCGGTTTAGGGTTTGGGTGTCGGTGGTGAGCTCGGCCCAGGCGAACCTCGTGCCGTGTGCCGCCGGCTCCCACCTCTCTTTATAGCGCAGGGTGACAGGGGCCCTCCAGCCATAGATGGGCTGGACGCCCCCGATCAGGGCGCAAGGTCAAGGGCCCGCCGGGCCGTTGGGTCCAGTGCGGGTGTAGGAGATCAACTAACAGTGTGATGATATGGATGCATATGTGCTTAAAACAGCTACAACAGATGGGTTTTGCTATTGGGACTATGTTGATCCAGCTGCGTATTTAAAGTCATTGTTATTTTCATTATTAAATTCGAACCAACGGGAGGATTTAATTTTGGAAAATAAATATGTTTTCAGATAATTATAATATTGTTATTATTCTGACCAACGTTGTTTAATGGCAATATTATAATGATATATATGGTTTTATTATGCATTAATTCTATTTCTGCCCAACGGTGATATGGTTTTAATGCATAAACAGTTGTATGTTTTAATTTTGACCAACGTTGGAATTAGAGCATACAATTGTTGTCATATTTAAATGTTCTCACTTTGTATGAATTGTGTTTCCAGCAGGATACTCCTTGATGGGTTGCATTAAAG
>JAHUYU010000226.1:0-25678 GCA_030439765.1 Tripidium arundinaceum
TCTCTGATGCGAGGATCCATGCAACGGAGAGGTAGAAGAGGTGCGACAATTGATAAAGATCTCATCATCCCAGAACGAATAACGATCAATGTGCCACCTTAGCCTCGTTGGCGACAGCAGAGAAGGCACAACGTAGATCCACGTGAGATCGAATATCGGCGCACCACCACCGGATCTCCATGCATGCCGCTGGAGAGTCATCGAGAGAAGAGAGCCGCCCTTGTCCAATCTCTATACATATTGTGTCGGCGCCAGATTTCCATGTGTAGTGTCCCCCTGCTAGGGAGAGTTCATGTGGGGCCGCAGCAAGGTTGCGGGGCGTGTGACAGTGGTGGAGGGGTGGGGGAGGGGCATGCGACTATGCGAGAGGGAGAGCTGGGGGAGGAGAAGCGCAGGAGGCGTGAGCAAGTGCGTGATCAGCGGTTGTGCCACCGAGCGGTTTAGAGAGAGAGAGAGAAAGAGAGAGAGAGGGGAAGAATTAGGGTTTGGTCTCATATGGGCATAGGCTAACCACCTCTAAGTGGACCGCTGGTTACAGAGTTTTGGTCATTTGACCTCTGGATGATTTCTAGAGGCGGTGGTCAATATATATGCCCATCTTTAAAATCACGAGTCTTTCAAAATCGTTGTTAATTTGTAGTATGCTGACAAATTACGATGTTTGTGGTGTAAAATAACTAATACTATGTTTGTTCCGTGTCTCTCTCACCATAATGTTTTTTAAGACATCATCCGAACCAAAGTTTTATTATAGATGGTTGGATGTAGCTTCAATGGTCCGTCTTGGTTAGAGGAAAGAAGTAGTGCTAACTCATCATCATCGGCTATCATCAATCTATGAGTTAGGACTTTGGAGATCAAATGAACTTTTAGGAAAAGACGCGTATCCATCTGTTTAGTTAACTTTGACCACCATAAACTAACGCGAACAGATATGCGAATATGCTGCTCGCTCCAATCGTTCAAACCAGTAAACCACACAGCGACATGCAAACAAGTACTACTAGTATGCACCAGTACGTATACTGCAATACTGATCATCTCTCCCGCTAGCGCTGTCAGCTAGCATATGCAACGGCTGTGAACTTTCTTCTTTATTACATATAACTAGTAGTATGTCCGTGCTAACGCTATTATAAAATCTAAATGATAATATTTTTATAGAAAAAAGGTAAAAGAAGCACCCGTCCATGGTGCCGAACCTGCTAGGCTGCTATCGTCGGCGTACACGCAGATCAGCACCGTTGACGCCGCCGAGCTGCCTCAGCCCTCGGACTACGAAATAATTGGTGAGCCCCTCCCCCTTAGCCCTTGGACAACCCACGAGCTAGCACAGACCCACCGGTTCCCAGCTCAATGTTGTTGTTTGAGTCATCAACAGCAATCAACTGCTTGCCTTCTGCATCAACATAACTGCAGCAAAGGTAATATTGTAAGATGCGTCCAAACTTCATTGACTCACAAAAACTAAGATTATCTACAAAACTGACAACGGTATCACAACAAATTCACTGTCTCAACCATTTATCGATGTACAAATCTCCAAGCATTTCACATTACCTTTCTATTTGTTATGAAATATAACCCTAATATTGTCCCACCCAGGGTTCAAAATTTTGGCGAAATTTCACGAATTTCGGTGATTTCGGTAGTGGCCGAAAGAAAAATCCAAAATTTCATAATACACTAATACATGTGCTATATAACTCTAGACTCATATTTTCTATTGTTTATATTCTTCTATTCGATGTGTAGTCATAAATCATACAGACCGTTATTCAGTCATTTATGGTGGGTTTAGGGTTTTTAATTTCGGTATTGCAAAAATTTCGGCCACCACTGAAATTACCGAATTTCGTGAAATTCGGCCGAAATTTCGCCGAAATTTTTTTAGAGACTAGCACATGAAATATGCTTTTTCCTAAACAAATTTAGATCTAAACAAATATTAGTATGATTTATGACTACACATCGAATAGAAGAATATAAACAATAGAAAATATGAGTCTAGAGTTATATAGCACATGTATTAGTGTATTATGAAATTTTGGATTTTTCTTTCGGCCACTACCGAAATCACCGAAATTCGTGAAATTTCGCCAAAATTTTGAACCCTGGGTGGGACAATATTAGGGTTATATTTCATAACAAATAGAAAGGTAATGTGAAATGCTTGGAGATTTGTACATCGATAAATGGTTGAGACAGTGAATTTGTTGTGATACCGTTGTCAGTTTTGTAGATAATCTTAGTTTTTGTGAGTCAATGAAGTTTGGACGCATCTTACAATATTACCTTTGCTGCAGTTATGTTGATGCAGAAGGCAAGCAGTTGATTGCTGTTGATGACTCAAACAACAACATTGAGCTGGGAACCGGTGGGTCTGTGCTAGCTCGTGGGTTGTCCAAGGGCTAAGGGGGAGGGGCTCACCAATTATTTCGTAGTCCGAGGGCTGAGGCAGCTCGGCGGCGTCAACGGTGCTGATCTGCGTGTACGCCGACGATAGCAGCCTAGCAGGTTCGGCACCATGGACGGGTGCTTCTTTTACCTTTTTTCTATAAAAATATTATCATTTAGATTTTATAATAGCGTTAGCACGGACATACTACTAGTTATATGTAATAAAGAAGAAAGTTCACAGCCGTTGCATATGCTAGCTGACAGCGCTAGCGGAGAGATGATCAGTATTGCAGTATACGTACTGGTGCATACTAGTAGTACTTGTTTGCATGTCGCTGTGTGGTTTACTGGTTTTGAACGATTGGAGCGAGCAGCATATTCGCATATCTGTTCGCGTTAGTTTATGGTGGTCAAAGTTAACTAAACAGATGGATACGCGTCTTTTCCTAAAAGTTCATTTGATCTCCAAAGTCCTAACTCATAGATTGATGATAGCCGATGATGATGAGTTAGCACTACTTCTTTCCTCTAACCAAGACGGACCATTGAAGCTACATCCAACCATCTATAATAAAACTTTGGTTCGGATGATGTCTTAAAAAACATTATGGTGAGAGAGACACGGAACAAACATAGTATTAGTTATTTTACACCACAAACATCGTAATTTGTCAGCATACTACAAATTAACAACGATTTTGAAAGACTCGTGATTTTAAAGATGGGCATATATATTGACCACCGCCTCTAGAAATCATCCAGAGGTCAAATGACCAAAACTCTGTAACCAGCGGTCCACTTAGAGGTGGTTAGCCTATGCCCATATGAGACCAAACCCTAATTCTTCCCCTCTCTCTCTCTTTCTCTCTCTCTCTCTAAACCGCTCGGTGGCACAACCGCTGATCACGCACTTGCTCACGCCTCCTGCGCTTCTCCTCCCCCAGCTCTCCCTCTCGCATAGTCGCATGCCCCTCCCCCACCCCTCCACCACTGTCACACGCCCCGCAACCTTGCTGCGGCCCCACATGAACTCTCCCTAGCAGGGGGACACTACACATGGAAATCTGGCGCCGACACAATATGTATAGAGATTGGACAAGGGCGGCTCTCTTCTCTCGATGACTCTCCAGCGGCATGCATGGAGATCCGGTGGTGGTGCGCCGATATTCGATCTCACGTGGATCTACGTTGTGCCTTCTCTGCTGTCGCCAACGAGGCTAAGGTGGCACATTGATCGTTATTCGTTCTGGGATGATGAGATCTTTATCAATTGTCGCACCTCTTCTACCTCTCCGTTGCATGGATCCTCGCCATCATCTCTCTCTCTCTCTCTCTCTGCAGGTGGACAAGGAGAGGGCCTCGATCTCAACCATGCCTACCTCAGTCTTGTTCAGATCTATGTGGCTCGGTGGAGGACACACACACCTTGGTGCGTTGGGCTTAGCAACGATGGACTCAAGATCGACGTGATGGGCTGGAATGGGCTTAACAGCGGGCTCCGCAGTGTGATATTGATTTTTTTTGTTTTTATTCCACTTTCACATGTTTAGAGGTAGGGGGATCGCCCGCTTCTAGAAACCAATTTGTGTAGTAGTGCAGTTATATTACCATTATAATAAAACTTGTTTCTTCGCCCTATGACACTGCAGGCATATAATATTATTTTTTGATTTAAGGAGACAAAAGTTTGGGAAAATGTTCTTTTTGCCTTTGTGTTCCTCTTTGCTCCTGGGATGCTATCACTTCTCGCTTGCACCTACAAGTCTTTCTCTCCTTATTGTGTTCTTAGGGCACTCCCAATGCAGAAACTATCCATAGTTTCCATAGCTCTAAGACCTCACAACTAGAAACCATTCTCTCCAATGCATAATTTTAGTAGTAGTTTCTATAGAGAAAAAATATATTACGCAACACAAACAAAGCAGATCAGTTGTGCCATAGTTACCATGTGATCCAACCTACATCTCAACAACAATTCATCAACTACGTCACGTTCCAGAAAACGGACCAAGTGGGCCATGCTATCTCAACAAATCAAGATTATCCGCGACGAAACCGACTCCACTGGTCTCAAATCCACTATCCATGACTTACCCCCAAAGTTCGATGGCAGAGAAGGCCAGAGGGGGTCGGCCGACCCCTGGGACCCACCAACCAGGTCTTGTTAGACGGGGATCCTCCACTAACCTTAAGGATCAATCTTCACCATGCATCGACGTCAGTTTGGATTGGAGGGTCAAGATGGAGTCGTGCCATGGATTCATGGGCCCACAAGGTGCCAGGTGCCCCCTATAAAAGGACCCCCAGACCCCTCCTCCAGAAGGCATCGCAATTGAAGAGAAGAATAGTCCTCTAGAGTAGGCTCTGTTCTTTGTACATAGAAAATAGTGAGATAGAGAGTGAGGAAAGAGTTTGGAGAAAGTACCGGGATTGTCATTGCTCTCTCTTCAACTTGTACCTTGGCGGATTCAGGTTCTACCCGAGCCTACGTCTGAGACATCTCTGGTAATTGATTTCTAATTCAAAGTAAGTATTGTGTTCTTCTATTCATTAGGATCACGACTCGTTTGAGTGCTTTAATCCTTGACGTCGGGGTTAACGTAGTAATCGTTAGTATAAGCGTGATGCTTAGACTTTTGGCTACTCGTGGATGCATCCTGCATTCTGGAACGTGTGGTAGATCGCGGGAGCAACAGTCTCATTGATCCTCTGTAGTCCACCTCCTGTCTGTAGGCTTAGTAGAACCTGAATCCGCCAAGGTACAAGTTGAAGAGAGAGCAATGACAATCCCGGTACTTTCTCCAAACTCTTTCCTCACTCTCTATCTCACTATTTTCTATGTACAAAGAACAGAGCCTACTCTAGAGGACTATTCTTCTCTTCAATTGCGATGCCTTCTGGAGGAGGGGTCTGGGGGTCCTTTTATAGGGGGCACCTGGCACCTTGTGGGCCCATGAATCCATGGCACGACTCCATCTTGACCCTCCAATCCAAACTGACGTCGATGCATGGTGAAGATTGATCCTTAAGGTTAGTGGAGGATCCCCGTCTAACAAGACCTGGTTGGTGGGTCCCAGGGGTCGGCCGACCCCCTCTGGCCTTCTCTGCCATCGAACTTTGGGGGTAAGTCATGGATAGTGGATTTGAGACCAGTGGAGTCGGTTTCGTCGCGGATAATCTTGATTTGTTGAGATAGCATGGCCCACTTGGTCCGTTTTCTGGAACGTGACGTAGTTGATGAATTGTTGTTGAGATGTAGGTTGGATCACATGGTAACTATGGCACAACTGATCTGCTTTGTTTGTGTTGCGTAATATATTTTTTCTCTATAGAAACTACTACTAAAATTATGCATTGGAGAGAATGGTTTCTAGTTGTGAGGTCTTAGAGCTATGGAAACTATGGATAGTTTCTGCATTGGGAGTGCCCTAAGAACACAATAAGGAGAGAAAGACTTGTAGGTGCAAGCGAGAAGTGATAGCATCCCAGGAGCAAAGAGGAACACAAAGGCAAAAAGAACATTTTCCCAAACTTTTGTCTCCTTAAATCAAAAAATAATATTATATGCCTGCAGTGTCATAGGGCGAAGAAACAAGTTTTATTATAATGGTAATATAACTGCACTACTACACAAATTGGTTTCTAGAAGCGGGCGATCCCCCTACCTCTAAACATGTGAAAGTGGAATAAAAACAAAAAAAATCAATATCACACTGCGGAGCCCGCTGTTAAGCCCATTCCAGCCCATCACGTCGATCTTGAGTCCATCGTTGCTAAGCCCAACGCACCAAGGTGTGTGTGTCCTCCACCGAGCCACATAGATCTGAACAAGACTGAGGTAGGCATGGTTGAGATCGAGGCCCTCTCCTTGTCCACCTGCAGAGAGAGAGAGAGAGAGAGATGATGGCGAGGATCCATGCAACGGAGAGGTAGAAGAGGTGCGACAATTGATAAAGATCTCATCATCCCAGAACGAATAACGATCAATGTGCCACCTTAGCCTCGTTGGCGACAGCAGAGAAGGCACAACGTAGATCCACGTGAGATCGAATATCGGCGCACCACCACCGGATCTCCATGCATGCCGCTGGAGAGTCATCGAGAGAAGAGAGCCGCCCTTGTCCAATCTCTATACATATTGTGTCGGCGCCAGATTTCCATGTGTAGTGTCCCCCTGCTAGGGAGAGTTCATGTGGGGCCGCAGCAAGGTTGCGGGGCGTGTGACAGTGGTGGAGGGGTGGGGGAGGGGCATGCGACTATGCGAGAGGGAGAGCTGGGGGAGGAGAAGCGCAGGAGGCGTGAGCAAGTGCGTGATCAGCGGTTGTGCCACCGAGCGGTTTAGAGAGAGAGAGAGAAAGAGAGAGAGAGGGGAAGAATTAGGGTTTGGTCTCATATGGGCATAGGCTAACCACCTCTAAGTGGACCGCTGGTTACAGAGTTTTGGTCATTTGACCTCTGGATGATTTCTAGAGGCGGTGGTCAATATATATGCCCATCTTTAAAATCACGAGTCTTTCAAAATCGTTGTTAATTTGTAGTATGCTGACAAATTACGATGTTTGTGGTGTAAAATAACTAATACTATGTTTGTTCCGTGTCTCTCTCACCATAATGTTTTTTAAGACATCATCCGAACCAAAGTTTTATTATAGATGGTTGGATGTAGCTTCAATGGTCCGTCTTGGTTAGAGGAAAGAAGTAGTGCTAACTCATCATCATCGGCTATCATCAATCTATGAGTTAGGACTTTGGAGATCAAATGAACTTTTAGGAAAAGACGCGTATCCATCTGTTTAGTTAACTTTGACCACCATAAACTAACGCGAACAGATATGCGAATATGCTGCTCGCTCCAATCGTTCAAAACCAGTAAACCACACAGCGACATGCAAACAAGTACTACTAGTATGCACCAGTACGTATACTGCAATACTGATCATCTCTCCCGCTAGCGCTGTCAGCTAGCATATGCAACGGCTGTGAACTTTCTTCTTTATTACATATAACTAGTAGTATGTCCGTGCTAACGCTATTATAAAATCTAAATGATAATATTTTTATAGAAAAAAGGTAAAAGAAGCACCCGTCCATGGTGCCGAACCTGCTAGGCTGCTATCGTCGGCGTACACGCAGATCAGCACCGTTGACGCCGCCGAGCTGCCTCAGCCCTCGGACTACGAAATAATTGGTGAGCCCCTCCCCCTTAGCCCTTGGACAACCCACGAGCTAGCACAGACCCACCGGTTCCCAGCTCAATGTTGTTGTTTGAGTCATCAACAGCAATCAACTGCTTGCCTTCTGCATCAACATAACTGCAGCAAAGGTAATATTGTAAGATGCGTCCAAACTTCATTGACTCACAAAAACTAAGATTATCTACAAAACTGACAACGGTATCACAACAAATTCACTGTCTCAACCATTTATCGATGTACAAATCTCCAAGCATTTCACATTACCTTTCTATTTGTTATGAAATATAACCCTAATATTGTCCCACCCAGGGTTCAAAATTTTGGCGAAATTTCACGAATTTCGGTGATTTCGGTAGTGGCCGAAAGAAAAATCCAAAATTTCATAATACACTAATACATGTGCTATATAACTCTAGACTCATATTTTCTATTGTTTATATTCTTCTATTCGATGTGTAGTCATAAATCATACTAATATTTGTTTAGATCTAAATTTGTTTAGGAAAAAGCATATTTCATGTGCTAGTCTCTAAAAAAATTTCGGCGAAATTTCGGCCGAATTTCACGAAATTCGGTAATTTCAGTGGTGGCCGAAATTTTTGCAATACCGAAATTAAAAACCCTAAACCCACCATAAATGACTGAATAACGGTCTGTATTCTCAGGCCTTTTGGTTGGGCTTCCCAACCTACTTTGGCTTCTCAAAAAGCTAAAAACCAACCAAAGGGTGAAAACCCATGCTTCTTATGCATATGGAGTTATGGACCATGCAGTCTTCTATGGTGTCATGCTTGAGATCACACATGAAACACGACGATATATCCAACTCTTGAAGACCATCCATGTCATCATCTGATTTGGAGGACTGCTCATCTTCTTGCATGTTTGAAGTAGAATCATCGGCCAACTCCATCTCTCACTTGGGTCAGCTTCAACCCACTCTTCCTCCTCATCGTCATCTTCATCCTCCTCTACTGCAGATGGAGCTCTGCGTGGGAGTCGTTCGGAAAGTGGCTTGACTATTGCAATACCAGCAAGCAATAGAGGCATTGGGCTCCTGAGAGGCTTTCAAAAAATGTGATCGCGAGTTATATAGCACATGTATTAGTGTATTATGAAATTTTGGATTTTTCTTTCGGCCACTACCGAAATCACCGAAATTCGTGAAATTTCGCCAAAATTTTGAACCCTGGGTGGGACAATATTAGGGTTATATTTCATAACAAATAGAAAGGTAATGTGAAATGCTTGGAGATTTGTACATCGATAAATGGTTGAGACAGTGAATTTGTTGTGATACCGTTGTCAGTTTTGTAGATAATCTTAGTTTTTGTGAGTCAATGAAGTTTGGACGCATCTTACAATATTACCTTTGCTGCAGTTATGTTGATGCAGAAGGCAAGCAGTTGATTGCTGTTGATGACTCAAACAACAACATTGAGCTGGGAACCGGTGGGTCTGTGCTAGCTCGTGGGTTGTCCAAGGGCTAAGGGGGAGGGGCTCACCAATTATTTCGTAGTCCGAGGGCTGAGGCAGCTCGGCGGCGTCAACGGTGCTGATCTGCGTGTACGCCGACGATAGCAGCCTAGCAGGTTCGGCACCATGGACGGGTGCTTCTTTTACCTTTTTTCTATAAAAATATTATCATTTAGATTTTATAATAGCGTTAGCACGGACATACTACTAGTTATATGTAATAAAGAAGAAAGTTCACAGCCGTTGCATATGCTAGCTGACAGCGCTAGCGGGAGAGATGATCAGTATTGCAGTATACGTACTGGTGCATACTAGTAGTACTTGTTTGCATGTCGCTGTGTGGTTTACTGGTTTTGAACGATTGGAGCGAGCAGCATATTCGCATATCTGTTCGCGTTAGTTTATGGTGGTCAAAGTTAACTAAACAGATGGATACGCGTCTTTTCCTAAAAGTTCATTTGATCTCCAAAGTCCTAACTCATAGATTGATGATAGCCGATGATGATGAGTTAGCACTACTTCTTTCCTCTAACCAAGACAGACCATTGAAGCTACATCCAACCATCTATAATAAAACTTTGGTTCGGATGATGTCTTAAAAAACATTATGGTGAGAGAGACACGGAACAAACATAGTATTAGTTATTTTACACCACAAAACATCGTAATTTGTCAGCATACTACAAATTAACAACGATTTTGAAAGACTCGTGATTTTAAAGATGGGCATATATATTGACCACCGCCTCTAGAAATCATCCAGAGGTCAAATGACCAAAACTCTGTAACCAGCGGTCCACTTAGAGGTGGTTAGCCTATGCCCATATGAGACCAAACCCTAATTCTTCCCCTCTCTCTCTCTTTCTCTCTCTCTCTCTAAACCGCTCGGTGGCACAACCGCTGATCACGCACTTGCTCACGCCTCCTGCGCTTCTCCTCCCCCAGCTCTCCCTCTCGCATAGTCGCATGCCCCTCCCCCACCCCTCCACCACTGTCACACGCCCCGCAACCTTGCTGCGGCCCCACATGAACTCTCCCTAGCAGGGGGACACTACACATGGAAATCTGGCGCCGACACAATATGTATAGAGATTGGACAAGGGCGGCTCTCTTCTCTCGATGACTCTCCAGCGGCATGCATGGAGATCCGGTGGTGGTGCGCCGATATTCGATCTCACGTGGATCTACGTTGTGCCTTCTCTGCTGTCGCCAACGAGGCTAAGGTGGCACATTGATCGTTATTCGTTCTGGGATGATGAGATCTTTATCAATTGTCGCACCTCTTCTACCTCTCCGTTGCATGGATCCTCGCCATCATCTCTCTCTCTCTCTCTCTCTGCAGGTGGACAAGGAGAGGGCCTCGATCTCAACCATGCCTACCTCAGTCTTGTTCAGATCTATGTGGCTCGGTGGAGGACACACACACCTTGGTGCGTTGGGCTTAGCAACGATGGACTCAAGATCGACGTGATGGGCTGGAATGGGCTTAACAGCGGGCTCCGCAGTGTGATATTGATTTTTTTTGTTTTTATTCCACTTTCACATGTTTAGAGGTAGGGGGATCGCCCGCTTCTAGAAACCAATTTGTGTAGTAGTGCAGTTATATTACCATTATAATAAAACTTGTTTCTTCGCCCTATGACACTGCAGGCATATAATATTATTTTTTTGATTTAAGGAGACAAAAGTTTGGGAAAAATGTTCTTTTTGCCTTTGTGTTCCTCTTTGCTCCTGGGATGCTATCACTTCTCGCTTGCACCTACAAGTCTTTCTCTCCTTATTGTGTTCTTAGGGCACTCCCAATGCAGAAACTATCCATAGTTTCCATAGCTCTAAGACCTCACAACTAGAAACCATTCTCTCCAATGCATAATTTTAGTAGTAGTTTCTATAGAGAAAAAATATATTACGCAACACAAACAAAGCAGATCAGTTGTGCCATAGTTACCATGTGATCCAACCTACATCTCAACAACAATTCATCAACTACGTCACGTTCCAGAAGCACTGGTCTTCCTTAATTGATTCACTGTGGACGGATTTAGCTTATCATGGTTGGGGACGATTCAGAGCTGGAAACAACAATATGTGGGAGGGAGACAGAGGGAGGTGGAGGGAGTGTGAGAGAAAGAGAGAGAGAGGGGAAGAATTAGGGTTTGGTCTCATATGGGCATAGGCTAACCACCTCTAAGTGGACCGCTGGTTACAGAGTTTTGGTCATTTGACCTCTGGATGATTTCTAGAGGCGGTGGTCAATATATATGCCCATCTTTAAAATCACGAGTCTTTCAAAATCGTTGTTAATTTGTAGTATGCTGACAAATTACGATGTTTGTGGTGTAAAATAACTAATACTATGTTTGTTCCGTGTCTCTCTCACCATAATGTTTTTTAAGACATCATCCGAACCAAAGTTTTATTATAGATGGTTGGATGTAGCTTCAATGGTCTGTCTTGGTTAGAGGAAAGAAGTAGTGCTAACTCATCATCATCGGCTATCATCAATCTATGAGTTAGGACTTTGGAGATCAAATGAACTTTTAGGAAAAGACGCGTATCCATCTGTTTAGTTAACTTTGACCACCATAAACTAACGCGAACAGATATGCGAATATGCTGCTCGCTCCAATCGTTCAAAACCAGTAAACCACACAGCGACATGCAAACAAGTACTACTAGTATGCACCAGTACGTATACTGCAATACTGATCATCTCTCCCGCTAGCGCTGTCAGCTAGCATATGCAACGGCTGTGAACTTTCTTCTTTATTACATATAACTAGTAGTATGTCCGTGCTAACGCTATTATAAAATCTAAATGATAATATTTTTATAGAAAAAAGGTAAAAGAAGCACCCGTCCATGGTGCCGAACCTGCTAGGCTGCTATCGTCGGCGTACACGCAGATCAGCACCGTTGACGCCGCCGAGCTGCCTCAGCCCTCGGACTACGAAATAATTGGTGAGCCCCTCCCCCTTAGCCCTTGGACAACCCACGAGCTAGCACAGACCCACCGGTTCCCAGCTCAATGTTGTTGTTTGAGTCATCAACAGCAATCAACTGCTTGCCTTCTGCATCAACATAACTGCAGCAAAGGTAATATTGTAAGATGCGTCCAAACTTCATTGACTCACAAAAACTAAGATTATCTACAAAACTGACAACGGTATCACAACAAATTCACTGTCTCAACCATTTATCGATGTACAAATCTCCAAGCATTTCACATTACCTTTCTATTTGTTATGAAATATAACCCTAATATTGTCCCACCCAGGGTTCAAAATTTTGGCGAAATTTCACGAATTTCGGTGATTTCGGTAGTGGCCGAAAGAAAAATCCAAAATTTCATAATACACTAATACATGTGCTATATAACTCGCGATCACATTTTTTGAAAGCCTCTCAGGAGCCCAATGCCTCTATTGCTTGCTGGTATTGCAATAGTCAAGCCACTTTCCGAACGACTCCCACGCAGAGCTCCATCTGCAGTAGAGGAGGATGAAGATGACGATGAGGAGGAAGAGTGGGTTGAAGCTGACCCAAGTGAGAGATGGAGTTGGCCGATGATTCTACTTCAAACATGCAAGAAGATGAGCAGTCCTCCAAATCAGATGATGACATGGATGGTCTTCAAGAGTTGGATATATCGTCGTGTTTCATGTGTGATCTCAAGCATGACACCATAGAAGACTGCATGGTCCATAACTCCATATGCATAAGAAGCATGGGTTTTCACCCTTTGGTTGGTTTTTAGCTTTTTGAGAAGCCAAAGTAGGTTGGGAAGCCCAACCAAAAGGCCTGAGAATACAGACCGTTATTCAGTCATTTATGGTGGGTTTAGGGTTTTTAATTTCGGTATTGCAAAAATTTCGGCCACCACTGAAATTACCGAATTTCGTGAAATTCGGCCGAAATTTCGCCGAAATTTTTTTAGAGACTAGCACATGAAATATGCTTTTTCCTAAACAAATTTAGATCTAAACAAATATTAGTATGATTTATGACTACACATCGAATAGAAGAATATAAACAATAGAAAATATGAGTCTAGAGTTATATAGCACATGTATTAGTGTATTATGAAATTTTGGATTTTTCTTTCGGCCACTACCGAAATCACCGAAATTCGTGAAATTTCGCCAAAATTTTGAACCCTGGGTGGGACAATATTAGGGTTATATTTCATAACAAATAGAAAGGTAATGTGAAATGCTTGGAGATTTGTACATCGATAAATGGTTGAGACAGTGAATTTGTTGTGATACCGTTGTCAGTTTTGTAGATAATCTTAGTTTTTGTGAGTCAATGAAGTTTGGACGCATCTTACAATATTACCTTTGCTGCAGTTATGTTGATGCAGAAGGCAAGCAGTTGATTGCTGTTGATGACTCAAACAACAACATTGAGCTGGGAACCGGTGGGTCTGTGCTAGCTCGTGGGTTGTCCAAGGGCTAAGGGGGAGGGGCTCACCAATTATTTCGTAGTCCGAGGGCTGAGGCAGCTCGGCGGCGTCAACGGTGCTGATCTGCGTGTACGCCGACGATAGCAGCCTAGCAGGTTCGGCACCATGGACGGGTGCTTCTTTTACCTTTTTTCTATAAAAATATTATCATTTAGATTTTATAATAGCGTTAGCACGGACATACTACTAGTTATATGTAATAAAGAAGAAAGTTCACAGCCGTTGCATATGCTAGCTGACAGCGCTAGCGGGAGAGATGATCAGTATTGCAGTATACGTACTGGTGCATACTAGTAGTACTTGTTTGCATGTCGCTGTGTGGTTTACTGGTTTTGAACGATTGGAGCGAGCAGCATATTCGCATATCTGTTCGCGTTAGTTTATGGTGGTCAAAGTTAACTAAACAGATGGATACGCGTCTTTTCCTAAAAGTTCATTTGATCTCCAAAGTCCTAACTCATAGATTGATGATAGCCGATGATGATGAGTTAGCACTACTTCTTTCCTCTAACCAAGACGGACCATTGAAGCTACATCCAACCATCTATAATAAAACTTTGGTTCGGATGATGTCTTAAAAAACATTATGGTGAGAGAGACACGGAACAAACATAGTATTAGTTATTTTACACCACAAACATCGTAATTTGTCAGCATACTACAAATTAACAACGATTTTGAAAGACTCGTGATTTTAAAGATGGGCATATATATTGACCACCGCCTCTAGAAATCATCCAGAGGTCAAATGACCAAAACTCTGTAACCAGCGGTCCACTTAGAGGTGGTTAGCCTATGCCCATATGAGACCAAACCCTAATTCTTCCCCTCTCTCTCTCTTTCTCTCTCTCTCTCTAAACCGCTCGGTGGCACAACCGCTGATCACGCACTTGCTCACGCCTCCTGCGCTTCTCCTCCCCCAGCTCTCCCTCTCGCATAGTCGCATGCCCCTCCCCCACCCCTCCACCACTGTCACACGCCCCGCAACCTTGCTGCGGCCCCACATGAACTCTCCCTAGCAGGGGGACACTACACATGGAAATCTGGCGCCGACACAATATGTATAGAGATTGGACAAGGGCGGCTCTCTTCTCTCGATGACTCTCCAGCGGCATGCATGGAGATCCGAGAAGAGAGCCGCCCTTGTCCAATCTCTATACATATTGTGTCGGCGCCAGATTTCCATGTGTAGTGTCCCCCTGCTAGGGAGAGTTCATGTGGGGCCGCAGCAAGGTTGCGGGGCGTGTGACAGTGGTGGAGGGGTGGGGGAGGGGCATGCGACTATGCGAGAGGGAGAGCTGGGGGAGGAGAAGCGCAGGAGGCGTGAGCAAGTGCGTGATCAGCGGTTGTGCCACCGAGCGGTTTAGAGAGAGAGAGAGAAAGAGAGAGAGAGGGGAAGAATTAGGGTTTGGTCTCATATGGGCATAGGCTAACCACCTCTCTCTCTCTTTCTCTCACACTCCCTCCACCTCCCTCTGTCTCCCTCCCACATATTGTTGTTTCCAGCTCTGAATCGTCCCCAACCATGATAAGCTAAATCCGTCCACAGTGAATCAATTAAGGAAGACCAGTGCTTCTGGAACGTGACGTAGTTGATGAATTGTTGTTGAGATGTAGGTTGGATCACATGGTAACTATGGCACAACTGATCTGCTTTGTTTGTGTTGCGTAATATATTTTTTCTCTATAGAAACTACTACTAAAATTATGCATTGGAGAGAATGGTTTCTAGTTGTGAGGTCTTAGAGCTATGGAAACTATGGATAGTTTCTGCATTGGGAGTGCCCTAAGAACACAATAAGGAGAGAAAGACTTGTAGGTGCAAGCGAGAAGTGATAGCATCCCAGGAGCAAAGAGGAACACAAAGGCAAAAAGAACATTTTCCCAAACTTTTGTCTCCTTAAATCAAAAAAATAATATTATATGCCTGCAGTGTCATAGGGCGAAGAAACAAGTTTTATTATAATGGTAATATAACTGCACTACTACACAAATTGGTTTCTAGAAGCGGGCGATCCCCCTACCTCTAAACATGTGAAAGTGGAATAAAAACAAAAAAAATCAATATCACACTGCGGAGCCCGCTGTTAAGCCCATTCCAGCCCATCACGTCGATCTTGAGTCCATCGTTGCTAAGCCCAACGCACCAAGGTGTGTGTGTCCTCCACCGAGCCACATAGATCTGAACAAGACTGAGGTAGGCATGGTTGAGATCGAGGCCCTCTCCTTGTCCACCTGCAGAGAGAGAGAGAGAGAGAGATGATGGCGAGGATCCATGCAACGGAGAGGTAGAAGAGGTGCGACAATTGATAAAGATCTCATCATCCCAGAACGAATAACGATCAATGTGCCACCTTAGCCTCGTTGGCGACAGCAGAGAAGGCACAACGTAGATCCACGTGAGATCGAATATCGGCGCACCACCACCGGATCTCCATGCATGCCGCTGGAGAGTCATCGAGAGAAGAGAGCCGCCCTTGTCCAATCTCTATACATATTGTGTCGGCGCCAGATTTCCATGTGTAGTGTCCCCCTGCTAGGGAGAGTTCATGTGGGGCCGCAGCAAGGTTGCGGGGCGTGTGACAGTGGTGGAGGGGTGGGGGAGGGGCATGCGACTATGCGAGAGGGAGAGCTGGGGGAGGAGAAGCGCAGGAGGCGTGAGCAAGTGCGTGATCAGCGGTTGTGCCACCGAGCGGTTTAGAGAGAGAGAGAGAAAGAGAGAGAGAGGGGAAGAATTAGGGTTTGGTCTCATATGGGCATAGGCTAACCACCTCTAAGTGGACCGCTGGTTACAGAGTTTTGGTCATTTGACCTCTGGATGATTTCTAGAGGCGGTGGTCAATATATATGCCCATCTTTAAAATCACGAGTCTTTCAAAATCGTTGTTAATTTGTAGTATGCTGACAAATTACGATGTTTGTGGTGTAAAATAACTAATACTATGTTTGTTCCGTGTCTCTCTCACCATAATGTTTTTTAAGACATCATCCGAACCAAAGTTTTATTATAGATGGTTGGATGTAGCTTCAATGGTCTGTCTTGGTTAGAGGAAAGAAGTAGTGCTAACTCATCATCATCGGCTATCATCAATCTATGAGTTAGGACTTTGGAGATCAAATGAACTTTTAGGAAAAGACGCGTATCCATCTGTTTAGTTAACTTTGACCACCATAAACTAACGCGAACAGATATGCGAATATGCTGCTCGCTCCAATCGTTCAAAACCAGTAAACCACACAGCGACATGCAAACAAGTACTACTAGTATGCACCAGTACGTATACTGCAATACTGATCATCTCTCCCGCTAGCGCTGTCAGCTAGCATATGCAACGGCTGTGAACTTTCTTCTTTATTACATATAACTAGTAGTATGTCCGTGCTAACGCTATTATAAAATCTAAATGATAATATTTTTATAGAAAAAAGGTAAAAGAAGCACCCGTCCATGGTGCCGAACCTGCTAGGCTGCTATCGTCGGCGTACACGCAGATCAGCACCGTTGACGCCGCCGAGCTGCCTCAGCCCTCGGACTACGAAATAATTGGTGAGCCCCTCCCCCTTAGCCCTTGGACAACCCACGAGCTAGCACAGACCCACCGGTTCCCAGCTCAATGTTGTTGTTTGAGTCATCAACAGCAATCAACTGCTTGCCTTCTGCATCAACATAACTGCAGCAAAGGTAATATTGTAAGATGCGTCCAAACTTCATTGACTCACAAAAACTAAGATTATCTACAAAACTGACAACGGTATCACAACAAATTCACTGTCTCAACCATTTATCGATGTACAAATCTCCAAGCATTTCACATTACCTTTCTATTTGTTATGAAATATAACCCTAATATTGTCCCACCCAGGGTTCAAAATTTTGGCGAAATTTCACGAATTTCGGTGATTTCGGTAGTGGCCGAAAGAAAAATCCAAAATTTCATAATACACTAATACATGTGCTATATAACTCTAGACTCATATTTTCTATTGTTTATATTCTTCTATTCGATGTGTAGTCATAAATCATACTAATATTTGTTTAGATCTAAATTTGTTTAGGAAAAAGCATATTTCATGTGCTAGTCTCTAAAAAAATTTCGGCGAAATTTCGGCCGAATTTCACGAAATTCGGTAATTTCAGTGGTGGCCGAAATTTTTGCAATACCGAAATTAAAAACCCTAAACCCACCATAAATGACTGAATAACGGTCTGTATTCTCAGGCCTTTTGGTTGGGCTTCCCAACCTACTTTGGCTTCTCAAAAAGCTAAAAACCAACCAAAGGGTGAAAACCCATGCTTCTTATGCATATGGAGTTATGGACCATGCAGTCTTCTATGGTGTCATGCTTGAGATCACATTTTTTGAAAGCCTCTCAGGAGCCCAATGCCTCTATTGCTTGCTGGTATTGCAATAGTCAAGCCACTTTCCGAACGACTCCCACGCAGAGCTCCATCTGCAGTAGAGGAGGATGAAGATGACGATGAGGAGGAAGAGTGGGTTGAAGCTGACCCAAGTGAGAGATGGAGTTGGCCGATGATTCTACTTCAAACATGCAAGAAGATGAGCAGTCCTCCAAATCAGATGATGACATGGATGGTCTTCAAGAGTTGGATATATCGTCGTGTTTCATGTGTGATCTCAAGCATGACACCATAGAAGACTGCATGGTCCATAACTCCATATGCATAAGAAGCATGGGTTTTCACCCTTTGGTTGGTTTTTAGCTTTTTGAGAAGCCAAAGTAGGTTGGGAAGCCCAACCAAAAGGCCTGAGAATACAGACCGTTATTCAGTCATTTATGGTGGGTTTAGGGTTTTTAATTTCGGTATTGCAAAAATTTCGGCCACCACTGAAATTACCGAATTTCGTGAAATTCGGCCGAAATTTCGCCGAAATTTTTTTAGAGACTAGCACATGAAATATGCTTTTTCCTAAACAAATTTAGATCTAAACAAATATTAGTATGATTTATGACTACACATCGAATAGAAGAATATAAACAATAGAAAATATGAGTCTAGAGTTATATAGCACATGTATTAGTGTATTATGAAATTTTGGATTTTTCTTTCGGCCACTACCGAAATCACCGAAATTCGTGAAATTTCGCCAAAATTTTGAACCCTGGGTGGGACAATATTAGGGTTATATTTCATAACAAATAGAAAGGTAATGTGAAATGCTTGGAGATTTGTACATCGATAAATGGTTGAGACAGTGAATTTGTTGTGATACCGTTGTCAGTTTTGTAGATAATCTTAGTTTTTGTGAGTCAATGAAGTTTGGACGCATCT
Organism: Tripidium arundinaceum; assembly: GCA_030439765.1. NCBI lineage: Eukaryota > Viridiplantae > Streptophyta > Magnoliopsida > Poales > Poaceae > Tripidium > Tripidium arundinaceum. The sequence continues at coordinate 18,830 of JAHUYU010000226.1, forward strand.
TACAATATTACCTTTGCTGCAGTTATGTTGATGCAGAAGGCAAGCAGTTGATTGCTGTTGATGACTCAAACAACAACATTGAGCTGGGAACCGGTGGGTCTGTGCTAGCTCGTGGGTTGTCCAAGGGCTAAGGGGGAGGGGCTCACCAATTATTTCGTAGTCCGAGGGCTGAGGCAGCTCGGCGGCGTCAACGGTGCTGATCTGCGTGTACGCCGACGATAGCAGCCTAGCAGGTTCGGCACCATGGACGGGTGCTTCTTTTACCTTTTTTCTATAAAAATATTATCATTTAGATTTTATAATAGCGTTAGCACGGACATACTACTAGTTATATGTAATAAAGAAGAAAGTTCACAGCCGTTGCATATGCTAGCTGACAGCGCTAGCGGGAGAGATGATCAGTATTGCAGTATACGTACTGGTGCATACTAGTAGTACTTGTTTGCATGTCGCTGTGTGGTTTACTGGTTTTGAACGATTGGAGCGAGCAGCATATTCGCATATCTGTTCGCGTTAGTTTATGGTGGTCAAAGTTAACTAAACAGATGGATACGCGTCTTTTCCTAAAAGTTCATTTGATCTCCAAAGTCCTAACTCATAGATTGATGATAGCCGATGATGATGAGTTAGCACTACTTCTTTCCTCTAACCAAGACGGACCATTGAAGCTACATCCAACCATCTATAATAAAACTTTGGTTCGGATGATGTCTTAAAAAACATTATGGTGAGAGAGACACGGAACAAACATAGTATTAGTTATTTTACACCACAAACATCGTAATTTGTCAGCATACTACAAATTAACAACGATTTTGAAAGACTCGTGATTTTAAAGATGGGCATATATATTGACCACCGCCTCTAGAAATCATCCAGAGGTCAAATGACCAAAACTCTGTAACCAGCGGTCCACTTAGAGGTGGTTAGCCTATGCCCATATGAGACCAAACCCTAATTCTTCCCCTCTCTCTCTCTTTCTCTCTCTCTCTCTAAACCGCTCGGTGGCACAACCGCTGATCACGCACTTGCTCACGCCTCCTGCGCTTCTCCTCCCCCAGCTCTCCCTCTCGCATAGTCGCATGCCCCTCCCCCACCCCTCCACCACTGTCACACGCCCCGCAACCTTGCTGCGGCCCCACATGAACTCTCCCTAGCAGGGGGACACTACACATGGAAATCTGGCGCCGACACAATATGTATAGAGATTGGACAAGGGCGGCTCTCTTCTCTCGATGACTCTCCAGCGGCATGCATGGAGATCCGGTGGTGGTGCGCCGATATTCGATCTCACGTGGATCTACGTTGTGCCTTCTCTGCTGTCGCCAACGAGGCTAAGGTGGCACATTGATCGTTATTCGTTCTGGGATGATGAGATCTTTATCAATTGTCGCACCTCTTCTACCTCTCCGTTGCATGGATCCTCGCCATCATCTCTCTCTCTCTCTCTCTCTGCAGGTGGACAAGGAGAGGGCCTCGATCTCAACCATGCCTACCTCAGTCTTGTTCAGATCTATGTGGCTCGGTGGAGGACACACACACCTTGGTGCGTTGGGCTTAGCAACGATGGACTCAAGATCGACGTGATGGGCTGGAATGGGCTTAACAGCGGGCTCCGCAGTGTGATATTGATTTTTTTTGTTTTTATTCCACTTTCACATGTTTAGAGGTAGGGGGATCGCCCGCTTCTAGAAACCAATTTGTGTAGTAGTGCAGTTATATTACCATTATAATAAAACTTGTTTCTTCGCCCTATGACACTGCAGGCATATAATATTATTTTTTTGATTTAAGGAGACAAAAGTTTGGGAAAATGTTCTTTTTGCCTTTGTGTTCCTCTTTGCTCCTGGGATGCTATCACTTCTCGCTTGCACCTACAAGTCTTTCTTACGACACATGTATTGAGGCTGAAGAAACTATCCCCGACCGCGATGGGAGAAGGCAGCGTAGTTTCTACCACCTTCATCTGGATCTCATGCGCAGTCCCTCGCCCCTTCTTGCGCGAGCCCGGCGAGGGTGGCCAGCCGCCTGTGATGTTCGAGAGCGACGGTACCGCAGCTACGCCGTAATGCCACCCCCTGCGGATCTACGACGCCCTGGACAACCTCCTCACCGGGTCCGGCACCACCATGGCCTGCTTGGCTGCTGCAGACCGAGGCATCGCACCGTCTTCCTGCAGGTCGCCTCCGAGCAAGGACGGGACGAGCCCGTGCTCCGTAGCATCAACTCCGTCCCTGGCTTCCTCCTGCACGCGCTCTGGTTCTCTCCCCTATCAGCGCGCGCTCCTGGCAACGGAGTCCCGTGCAGGAGTCTCGCGTGCGGCCGCTTGCTGTTGGCTCTCGTAACGTCAACTATAAACCATCAATTTGACCTACATTTATCCTTAAAAGCAATCACCAACATAGGAGTAGAGGTTTAAACTAACAAATTCCACTAGTCTTGGTAATTATTTGTATGCAGGAGGATTTATCCAGAAAACGGACCAAGTGGGCCATGCTATCTCAACAAATCAAGATTATCCGCGACGAAACCGACTCCACTGGTCTCAAATCCACTATCCATGACTTACCCCCAAAGTTCGATGGCAGAGAAGGCCAGAGGGGGTCGGCCGACCCCTGGGACCCACCAACCAGGTCTTGTTAGACGGGGATCCTCCACTAACCTTAAGGATCAATCTTCACCATGCATCGACGTCAGTTTGGATTGGAGGGTCAAGATGGAGTCGTGCCATGGATTCATGGGCCCACAAGGTGCCAGGTGCCCCCTATAAAAGGACCCCAGACCCCTCCTCCAGAAGGCATCGCAATTGAAGAGAAGAATAGTCCTCTAGAGTAGGCTCTGTTCTTTGTACATAGAAAATAGTGAGATAGAGAGTGAGGAAAGAGTTTGGAGAAAGTACCGGGATTGTCATTGCTCTCTCTTCAACTTGTACCTTGGCGGATTCAGGTTCTACCCGAGCCTACGTCTGAGACATCTCTGGTAATTGATTTCTAATTCAAAGTAAGTATTGTGTTCTTCTATTCATTAGGATCACGACTCGTTTGAGTGCTTTAATCCTTGACGTCGGGGTTAACGTAGTAATCGTTAGTATAAGCGTGATGCTTAGACTTTTGGCTACTCGTGGATGCATCCTGCATTCTGGAACGTGTGGTAGATCGCGGGAGCAACAGTCTCATTGATCCTCTGTAGTCCACCTCCTGTCTGTAGGCTTAGTAGAACCCATGTTGCGATGGAAGAAGTTATATTTCTGCTATGCTCTTCCTTAGTAATGTTCCCTAGTGAACACTAGAATACAACTCTTCCTTAAGTTAGAAGTTAAGAACCTTAGAAGTCCTCTCTACACCTATTTATCTTTAATCTTGTTGCTATCTCTGGTTAAGTTAGTTCGTTGTTAATCTCACATGTTTCCCTGTGGATACGATACTCATAATACTCATTCGAAAAGCTACTTCGATATCCGTGCGCTTGCGGATTATTCTGCGTACCACCACAGGTGTCAACACTTGCCCTCACCGCACTCACACTCCCTCCACCTCCCTCTGTCTCCCTCCCACATATTGTTGTTTCCAGCTCTGAATCGTCCCCAACCATGATAAGCTAAATCCGTCCACAGTGAATCAATTAAGGAAGACCAGTGCTTCTGGAACGTGACGTAGTTGATGAATTGTTGTTGAGATGTAGGTTGGATCACATGGTAACTATGGCACAACTGATCTGCTTTGTTTGTGTTGCGTAATATATTTTTTCTCTATAGAAACTACTACTAAAATTATGCATTGGAGAGAATGGTTTCTAGTTGTGAGGTCTTAGAGCTATGGAAACAACAATATGTGGGAGGGAGACAGAGGGAGGTGGAGGGAGTGTGAGTGCGGTGAGGGCAAGTGTTGACACCTGTGGTGGTACGCAGAATAATCCGCAAGCGCACGGATATCGAAGTAGCTTTTCGAATGAGTATTATGAGTATCGTATCCACAGGGAAACATGTGAGATTAACAACGAACTAACTTAACCAGAGATAGCAACAAGATTAAAGATAAATAGGTGTAGAGAGGACTTCTAAGGTTCTTAACTTCTAACTTAAGGAAGAGTTGTATTCTAGTGTTCACTAGGGAACATTACTAAGGAAGAGCATAGCAGAAATATAACTTCTTCCATCGCAACATGGGTTCTACTAAGCCTACAGACAGGAGGTGGACTACAGAGGATCAATGAGACTGTTGTCTCCCGCGATCTACCACACGTTCCAGAATGCAGGATGCATCCACGAGTAGCCAAAAGTCTAAGCATCACGCTTATACTAACGATTACTACGTTAACCCCGACGTCAAGGATTAAAGCACTCAAACGAGTCGTGATCCTAATGAATAGAAGAACACAATACTTACTTTGAATTAGAAATCAATTACCAGAGATGTCTCAGACGTAGGCTCGGGTAGAACCTGAATCCGCCAAGGTACAAGTTGAAGAGAGAGCAATGACAATCCCGGTACTTTCTCCAAACTCTTTCCTCACTCTCTATCTCACTATTTTCTATGTACAAAGAACAGAGCCTACTCTAGAGGACTATTCTTCTCTTCAATTGCGATGCCTTCTGGAGGAGGGGTCTGGGGGTCCTTTTATAGGGGGCACCTGGCACCTTGTGGGCCCATGAATCCATGGCACGACTCCATCTTGACCCTCCAATCCAAACTGACGTCGATGCATGGTGAAGATTGATCCTTAAGGTTAGTGGAGGATCCCCGTCTAACAAGACCTGGTTGGTGGGTCCCAGGGGTCGGCCGACCCCCTCTGGCCTTCTCTGCCATCGAACTTTGGGGGTAAGTCATGGATAGTGGATTTGAGACCAGTGGAGTCGGTTTCGTCGCGGATAATCTTGATTTGTTGAGATAGCATGGCCCACTTGGTCCGTTTTCTGGATAAATCCTCCTGCATACAAATAATTACCAAGACTAGTGGAATTTGTTAGTTTAAACCTCTACTCCTATGTTGGTGATTGCTTTTAAGGATAAATGTAGGTCAAATTGATGGTTTATAGTTGACGTTACGAGAGCCAACAGCAAGCGGCCGCACGCGAGACTCCTGCACGGGACTCCGTTGCCAGGAGCGCGCGCTGATAGGGGAGAGAACCAGAGCGCGTGCAGGAGGAAGCCAGGGACGGAGTTGATGCTACGGAGCACGGGCTCGTCCCGTCCTTGCTCGGAGGCGACCTGCAGGAAGACGGTGCGATGCCTCGGTCTGCAGCAGCCAAGCAGGCCATGGTGGTGCCGGACCCGGTGAGGAGGTTGTCCAGGGCGTCGTAGATCCGCAGGGGGTGGCATTACGGCGTAGCTGCGGTACCGTCGCTCTCGAACATCACAGGCGGCTGGCCACCCTCGCCGGGCTCGCGCAAGAAGGGGCGAGGGACTGCGCATGAGATCCAGATGAAGGTGGTAGAAACTACGCTGCCTTCTCCCATCGCGGTCGGGGATAGTTTCTTCAGCCTCAATACATGTGTCGTAAGAAAGACTTGTAGGTGCAAGCGAGAAGTGATAGCATCCCAGGAGCAAAGAGGAACACAAAGGCAAAAAGAACATTTTCCCAAACTTTTGTCTCCTTAAATCAAAAAAATAATATTATATGCCTGCAGTGTCATAGGGCGAAGAAACAAGTTTTATTATAATGGTAATATAACTGCACTACTACACAAATTGGTTTCTAGAAGCGGGCGATCCCCCTACCTCTAAACATGTGAAAGTGGAATAAAAACAAAAAAAATCAATATCACACTGCGGAGCCCGCTGTTAAGCCCATTCCAGCCCATCACGTCGATCTTGAGTCCATCGTTGCTAAGCCCAACGCACCAAGGTGTGTGTGTCCTCCACCGAGCCACATAGATCTGAACAAGACTGAGGTAGGCATGGTTGAGATCGAGGCCCTCTCCTTGTCCACCTGCAGAGAGAGAGAGAGAGAGAGATGATGGCGAGGATCCATGCAACGGAGAGGTAGAAGAGGTGCGACAATTGATAAAGATCTCATCATCCCAGAACGAATAACGATCAATGTGCCACCTTAGCCTCGTTGGCGACAGCAGAGAAGGCACAACGTAGATCCACGTGAGATCGAATATCGGCGCACCACCACCGGATCTCCATGCATGCCGCTGGAGAGTCATCGAGAGAAGAGAGCCGCCCTTGTCCAATCTCTATACATATTGTGTCGGCGCCAGATTTCCATGTGTAGTGTCCCCCTGCTAGGGAGAGTTCATGTGGGGCCGCAGCAAGGTTGCGGGGCGTGTGACAGTGGTGGAGGGGTGGGGGAGGGGCATGCGACTATGCGAGAGGGAGAGCTGGGGGAGGAGAAGCGCAGGAGGCGTGAGCAAGTGCGTGATCAGCGGTTGTGCCACCGAGCGGTTTAGAGAGAGAGAGAGAAAGAGAGAGAGAGGGGAAGAATTAGGGTTTGGTCTCATATGGGCATAGGCTAACCACCTCTAAGTGGACCGCTGGTTACAGAGTTTTGGTCATTTGACCTCTGGATGATTTCTAGAGGCGGTGGTCAATATATATGCCCATCTTTAAAATCACGAGTCTTTCAAAATCGTTGTTAATTTGTAGTATGCTGACAAATTACGATGTTTGTGGTGTAAAATAACTAATACTATGTTTGTTCCGTGTCTCTCTCACCATAATGTTTTTTAAGACATCATCCGAACCAAAGTTTTATTATAGATGGTTGGATGTAGCTTCAATGGTCCGTCTTGGTTAGAGGAAAGAAGTAGTGCTAACTCATCATCATCGGCTATCATCAATCTATGAGTTAGGACTTTGGAGATCAAATGAACTTTTAGGAAAAGACGCGTATCCATCTGTTTAG
>JAHUYU010000182.1:0-28109 GCA_030439765.1 Tripidium arundinaceum
ACCACTTCTGAAGTCTGAAATTGAAAAGCAGGTCACAGAGATGCTACAGCAAGGTATCATTCAGAAGAGTTCAAGCGCCTTTGCTTCTCCGGTGCTATTGGTGAAGAAAAAAGATCAAAGCTGGCAGTTCAGCGTCGATTACCATCAGCTGAACGCCATCACAGTTAAGGGCAAGTATCCTATACCAATTATTGAAGAATTGTTGGATGAATTATCTGAGGCTTCCTATTTCACCACCTTGGACCTTCAGTCTGGCTTCCATCAAATCAGAATGAAGTCTGGCGAGGAATTCAAAACGGCTTTTCAAACTCACTTCGGGCAATTTGAATTTCGGGTGATGTCTTTCAAATTGACGGGAGCACCAGGTTCTTTCCAAGATGCTATGAACACAACCCTTGGTCCCTGCCTTCGAAAGTTCGTTCTGGTTTTCTTTGACGATTTATTGATTTACAGCCGGACCTTGGAGGAGCACCTACATCATCTTCGGTGTGTGTTTGAGTTACTATCTAAGGATCAGTGGAAGCTTAAAATGTCCAAGTGTTCCTTCGCCAAAACAAAGATTTCTTATCTCGACCATATCACCAGCACAGCCGGCGTGGGTACTAATCCCTCCAAATTGGAGTCTATTGCATCTTGGCCTACTCCTAGTTCAGTCAAAGAACTCCGTTCCTTCTTGGGGCTTGCTGGGTATTACCGTCGCTTTGTGCGCAATTTTGGGATCATCTCGAAGCCCCTGACCAATCTACTGAAGAAGCACACACTATTTGTTTTGGACATCTGATCACGACGCTGCGTTTCAGGCCCTAAAAGTAGCACTCTGCCAGTCTCCTGTCCTCGCAATTCCCAATTTTGCCAAGCCATTCTCAATTGAGACTGATGCGTCGGATTCTGGGGTGGGTGCAGTCCTCATGCAAGACGGTCACCCTCTGGCATTCTTTAGTAAAGCTTTGGGAACCAAATCTCATGGTTTATCCACATACGAGAAGGAGTTCATGGCAATTTTGCTTGCAGTTCAGATGTTGCGACCCTACTTGCAATTTCAGGAGTTCGTGATCCTCACCGACCAGAAGAGTTTGACACAGCTCACTGATCAATGGTTGCATACTCACTAGCAACAAAGGGTTTTCTCCAAGCTCCTGGGCTTGCAATACCGTATAGTGTATCGTCCAGGCTCTGACAACGGGGCGGCGGATGCTTTATGTCACCACCCCTCACCCCAGGAGCTTGAGTGAAATTGGGCAATGAGCTGTTGCTGGAGTGTCGGAGCATCCCCGATCCAAACACGAGAATGGTAACGAAGCAGCCCAGACTGAAGAGAGTAATTCGTTACGGCCTTTGGATCAAGAGCCAATTTAGTCAACAGACTGGTAGCGAAGGTGTCCTCCCGATAACTGGCGATCACAGCAGCTACCCAAGAAGGTACCAGAGATGTTACTGCAGAGCAAATAGCTGGGGGTGAGGGGTGGTGACATAAAGCATCCGCCGCCCCGTTGTCAGAGCCTGGACGATACACTATACGGTATTGCAAGCCCAGGAGCTTGGAGAAAACCCTTTGTTGCTAGTGAGTATGCAACCATTGATCAGTGAGCTGTGTCAAACTCTTCTGGTCGGTGAGGATCACGAACTCCTGAAATTGCAAGTAGGGTCGCAACATCTGAACTGCAAGCAAAATTGCCATGAACTCCTTCTCGTATGTGGATAAACCATGAGATTTGGTTCCCAAAGCTTTACTAAAGAATGCCAGAGGGTGACCGTCTTGCATGAGGACTGCACCCACCCCAGAATCCGACGCATCAGTCTCAATTGAGAATGGCTTGGCAAAATTGGGAATTGCGAGGACAGGAGACTGGCAGAGTGCTACTTTTAGGGCCTGAAACGCAGCGTCGTGATCAGATGTCCAAAACAAATAGTGTGTGCTTCTTCAGTAGATTGGTCAGGGGCTTCGAGATGATCCCAAAATTGCGCACAAAGCGACGGTAATACCCAGCAAGCCCCAAGAAGGAACGGAGTTCTTTGACTGAACTAGGAGTAGGCCAAGATGCAATAGACTCCAATTTGGAGGGATTAGTACCCACGCCGGCTGTGCTGGTGATATGGTCGAGATAAGAAATCTTTGTTTTGGCGAAGGAACACTTGGACATTTTAAGCTTCCACTGATCCTTAGATAGTAACTCAAACACACACCGAAGATGATGTAGGTGCTCCTCCAAGGTCCGGCTGTAAATCAATAAATCGTCAAAGAAAACCAGAACGAACTTTCGAAGGCAGGGACCAAGGGTTGTGTTCATAGCATCTTGGAAAGAACCTGGTGCTCCCGTCAATTTGAAAGACATCACCCGAAATTCAAATTGCCCGAAGTGAGTTTGAAAAGCCGTTTTGAATTCCTCGCCAGACTTCATTCTGATTTGATGGAAGCCAGACTGAAGGTCCAAGGTGGTGAAATAGGAAGCCTCAGATAATTCATCCAACAATTCTTCAATAATTGGTATAGGATACTTGCCCTTAACTGTGATGGCGTTCAGCTGATGGTAATCGACGCTGAACTGCCAGCTTTGATCTTTTTTCTTCACCAATAGCACCGGAGAAGCAAAGGCGCTTGAACTCTTCTGAATGATACCTTGCTGTAGCATCTCTGTGACCTGCTTTTCAATTTCAGACTTCAGAAGTGGTGCATATCGGTATGGTCTGACGAACACCGGTTGAGCCCTTGGAATCGAAGGAATTGAGTGATCACAATGGCGGCTTGGAGGCAGACCGGAGATTGGCTCGAATAGAGAAGCAAACTCATCCACCAGGGCTTGCACCTCAGGGAGCAGAGGAGAGACCGACTCTGAAGAATCAGAATTCTGGGCTAAGCATAACTGAATCACTGAACCCATAGGCAAGTCAGTAGTGTCACCAACCAACACCACTATAGCACCCTCATATGGCATAGAAATCCACTTTTGAGCCCAGTGAACGTGCATGGGACTAAAGCTGGCCAACCAATCCAACCTGATAATCATGTCATAGGAAGATAGTGGCAGCAACTTGAGGTCTGTTGAAAATGAATACCCCTGAACAGACCAACTGGCACCTGGGATATAAGATGTGCACTGAAGAATGGCGCCATTAGCCACCTGCACTTGTACTGTTGGTTGTAGTTCCTGAATACCCGAGAGAGACTGAGCCGCAGCAGTACTAAGAAAAGTATGAGAGGAGCCTGAATCCACCAAAATTGACAGAGGATGACCCTGAATAGCACCAATCATGCTAAAGGTTCTTGGGGAAGCTGTGCTCAATGCCGCGGCTACTGAAAGGTGCAGCATGATCTGAGATTTAGTCGGTGAAGGCGGATCAGAACTTTCTGCTTCATCCTGTCCAGGGAACATATCCAACAACTCCTGCACTAGATGTAACTACACTAGCTCAGAACATTTGTGATCACGGCTCCACTTAGCGCCACACCAAATACATGGACCCTGGGCATGGCGAGAGGCGCGCAATGCCCTGAACTTGTCTTCCGCATTGGAATGAGGACTGTTGGTCAGGTGCTTGATCTCGCCATCAGCAAGCTTCGGTGGCGGTGGAGGAAGAGCCAGCGCGCCTGACCAAGCTGGCTTGGCAGCAGATGAAGGATCATAACGCCGATAAGGCTGCTTGCTCGCACCCAGCGCCTCCTCCTACAATTGAGCCAGAACACACGCAGCATCTAGGGTGGAAGGTCTCTGAATGAGAATAACAACTTTAATTTCATCGCGCAAGCCATCTATAAATCTTTGGGTACAGTAGAGGGGGTCAGGGTGTTTAGCATAAGCCTTGAGCTGATCAACTAGAGCAACGAACTGATCAATGTACTCATTGACTGGACCCGACTGACAAATCTAAAACATGCGGCGAAGCAAAAGCTCGTGTTCATATCGGGCAAAGCGCAAGAGAAGCTGAGCACAGAAATCAGATCAACTAGTGGACTCAAGTTGATCATCTACTGACGATAGCCAGCGTTTAGCAGCACCCTGGAAATGCATTGTAGCAGCTTGCACCCAGACAGCAGACTCAACGCGATACAACTCGAAGTAATGGACAGCTTGCTTAATCTAGAGCTTGGGTTGATCACCATCGAACTTAGGGAAGTCAAATTTGGGTAGTTTTGCCAGTATGGCCACCCCCACTGCCCCCTTGAAACTTAGACTCCCAATGATTCCCATGAAGACATGGTGGTGGAAGTGGTGGAGGAGACGGTAATGGAAGGGGAGAGGCGGGACGGCAAGGCAACGTACCCTTACCGGGGGGTGGAATCAGAGTGGTGACCACTCCAAATTCACCCGCCTGGTTCCGAAGATCGACGTGGTGCCCACTGGGCGGTTTGGCTGTGAATCCAGCAGAGGCACGGCTGGCAGCCTGGTAGCTGCCAATGACGGCGGACTTGAAGTTGGGGGTGATGGCGGGCTTGGCGTTGGGAAGGACGACGCTCGGCGAAGAGGGTGCCGACGTTGACTTGGAGCGGGGGCGCGGGCGCGAACACTCCTGGGGTTGCTGTCAGGACATCCACCATCGAGCGCTCCCAGTACTTTGAAATCTTCTCGACCTCCAACTTCAGGGTAGCGAGCTTGTTGACCTCAAGTTGCTGCCACTATCTTCCTATGACATGATTATCAGGTTGGATTGGTTGGCCAGCTTTAGTCCCATGCACGTTCACTGGGCTCAAAAGTGGATTTCTATGCCATATGAGGGTGCTATAGTGGTGTTGGTTGGTGACACTACTGACTTGCCTATGGGTTCAGTGATTCAGTTATGCTTAGCCCAGAATTCTGATTCTTCAGAGTCGGTCTCTCCTCTGCTCCCTGAGGTGCAAGCCCTGGTGGATGAGTTTGCTTCTCTATTCGAGCCAATCTCCGGTCTGCCTCCAAGCCGCCATTGTGATCACTCAATTCCTTCGATTCCAAGGGCTCAACCGGTGTTCGTCAGACCATACCGATATGCACCACTTCTGAAGTCTGAAATTGAAAAGCAGGTCACAGAGATGCTACAGCAAGGTATCATTCAGAAGAGTTCAAGCGCCTTTGCTTCTCCGGTGCTATTGGTGAAGAAAAAAGATCAAAGCTGGCAGTTCAGCGTCGATTACCATCAGCTGAACGCCATCACAGTTAAGGGCAAGTATCCTATACCAATTATTGAAGAATTGTTGGATGAATTATCTGAGGCTTCCTATTTCACCACCTTGGACCTTCAGTCTGGCTTCCATCAAATCAGAATGAAGTCTGGCGAGGAATTCAAAACGGCTTTTCAAACTCACTTCGGGCAATTTGAATTTCGGGTGATGTCTTTCAAATTGACGGGAGCACCAGGTTCTTTCCAAGATGCTATGAACACAACCCTTGGTCCCTGCCTTCGAAAGTTCGTTCTGGTTTTCTTTGACGATTTATTGATTTACAGCCGGACCTTGGAGGAGCACCTACATCATCTTCGGTGTGTGTTTGAGTTACTATCTAAGGATCAGTGGAAGCTTAAAATGTCCAAGTGTTCCTTCGCCAAAACAAAGATTTCTTATCTCGACCATATCACCAGCACAGCCGGCGTGGGTACTAATCCCTCCAAATTGGAGTCTATTGCATCTTGGCCTACTCCTAGTTCAGTCAAAGAACTCCGTTCCTTCTTGGGGCTTGCTGGGTATTACCGTCGCTTTGTGCGCAATTTTGGGATCATCTCGAAGCCCCTGACCAATCTACTGAAGAAGCACACACTATTTGTTTTGGACATCTGATCACGACGCTGCGTTTCAGGCCCTAAAAGTAGCACTCTGCCAGTCTCCTGTCCTCGCAATTCCCAATTTTGCCAAGCCATTCTCAATTGAGACTGATGCGTCGGATTCTGGGGTGGGTGCAGTCCTCATGCAAGACGGTCACCCTCTGGCATTCTTTAGTAAAGCTTTGGGAACCAAATCTCATGGTTTATCCACCCCAGGAGCTTGAGTGAAATTGGGCAATGAGCTGTTGCTGGAGTGTCGGAGCATCCCCGATCCAAACACGAGAATGGTAACGAAGCAGCCCAGACTGAAGAGAGTAATTCGTTACGGCCTTTGGATCAAGAGCCAATTTAGTCAACAGACTGGTAGCGAAGGTGTCCTCCCGATAACTGGCGATCACAGCAGCTACCCAAGAAGGTACCAGAGATGTTACTGCAGAGCAAATAGCTGGGGGTGAGGGGTGGTGACATAAAGCATCCGCCGCCCCGTTGTCAGAGCCTGGACGATACACTATACGGTATTGCAAGCCCAGGAGCTTGGAGAAAACCCTTTGTTGCTAGTGAGTATGCAACCATTGATCAGTGAGCTGTGTCAAACTCTTCTGGTCGGTGAGGATCACGAACTCCTGAAATTGCAAGTAGGGTCGCAACATCTGAACTGCAAGCAAAATTGCCATGAACTCCTTCTCGTATGTGGATAAACCATGAGATTTGGTTCCCAAAGCTTTACTAAAGAATGCCAGAGGGTGACCGTCTTGCATGAGGACTGCACCCACCCCAGAATCCGACGCATCAGTCTCAATTGAGAATGGCTTGGCAAAATTGGGAATTGCGAGGACAGGAGACTGGCAGAGTGCTACTTTTAGGGCCTGAAACGCAGCGTCGTGATCAGATGTCCAAAACAAATAGTGTGTGCTTCTTCAGTAGATTGGTCAGGGGCTTCGAGATGATCCCAAAATTGCGCACAAAGCGACGGTAATACCCAGCAAGCCCCAAGAAGGAACGGAGTTCTTTGACTGAACTAGGAGTAGGCCAAGATGCAATAGACTCCAATTTGGAGGGATTAGTACCCACGCCGGCTGTGCTGGTGATATGGTCGAGATAAGAAATCTTTGTTTTGGCGAAGGAACACTTGGACATTTTAAGCTTCCACTGATCCTTAGATAGTAACTCAAACACACACCGAAGATGATGTAGGTGCTCCTCCAAGGTCCGGCTGTAAATCAATAAATCGTCAAAGAAAACCAGAACGAACTTTCGAAGGCAGGGACCAAGGGTTGTGTTCATAGCATCTTGGAAAGAACCTGGTGCTCCCGTCAATTTGAAAGACATCACCCGAAATTCAAATTGCCCGAAGTGAGTTTGAAAAGCCGTTTTGAATTCCTCGCCAGACTTCATTCTGATTTGATGGAAGCCAGACTGAAGGTCCAAGGTGGTGAAATAGGAAGCCTCAGATAATTCATCCAACAATTCTTCAATAATTGGTATAGGATACTTGCCCTTAACTGTGATGGCGTTCAGCTGATGGTAATCGACGCTGAACTGCCAGCTTTGATCTTTTTTCTTCACCAATAGCACCGGAGAAGCAAAGGCGCTTGAACTCTTCTGAATGATACCTTGCTGTAGCATCTCTGTGACCTGCTTTTCAATTTCAGACTTCAGAAGTGGTGCATATCGGTATGGTCTGACGAACACCGGTTGAGCCCTTGGAATCGAAGGAATTGAGTGATCACAATGGCGGCTTGGAGGCAGACCGGAGATTGGCTCGAATAGAGAAGCAAACTCATCCACCAGGGCTTGCACCTCAGGGAGCAGAGGAGAGACCGACTCTGAAGAATCAGAATTCTGGGCTAAGCATAACTGAATCACTGAACCCATAGGCAAGTCAGTAGTGTCACCAACCAACACCACTATAGCACCCTCATATGGCATAGAAATCCACTTTTGAGCCCAGTGAACGTGCATGGGACTAAAGCTGGCCAACCAATCCAACCTGATAATCATGTCATAGGAAGATAGTGGCAGCAACTTGAGGTCAACAAGCTCGCTACCCTGAAGTTGGAGGTCGAGAAGATTTCAAAGTACTGGGAGCGCTCGATGGTGGATGTCCTGACAGCAACCCCAGGAGTGTTCGCGCCCGCGCCCCGCTCCAAGTCAACGTCGGCACCCTCTTCGCCGAGCGTCGTCCTTCCCAACGCCAAGCCCGCCATCACCCCCAACTTCAAGTCCGCCGTCATTGGCAGCTACCAGGCTGCCAGCCGTGCCTCTGCTGGATTCACAGCCAAACCGCCCAGTGGGCACCACGTCGATCTTCGGAACCAGGCGGGTGAATTTGGAGTGGTCACCACTCTGATTCCACCCCCCGGTAAGGGTACGTTGCCTTGCCGTCCCGCCTCTCCCCTTCCATTACCGTCTCCTCCACCACTTCCACCACCATGTCTTCATGGGAATCATTGGGAGTCTAAGTTTCAAGGGGGCAGTGGGGGTGGCCATACTGGCAAAACTACCCAAATTTGACTTCCCTAAGTTCGATGGTGATCAACCCAAGCTCTAGATTAAGCAAGCTGTCCATTACTTCGAGTTGTATCGCGTTGAGTCTGCTGTCTGGGTGCAAGCTGCTACAATGCATTTCCAGGGTGCTGCTAAACGCTGGCTATCGTCAGTAGATGATCAACTTGAGTCCACTAGTTGATCTGATTTCTGTGCTCAGCTTCTCTTGCGCTTTGCCCGATATGAACACGAGCTTTTGCTTCGCCGCATGTTTTAGATTTGTCAGTCGGGTCCAGTCAATGAGTACATTGATCAGTTCGTTGCTCTAGTTGATCAGCTCAAGGCTTATGCTAAACACCCTGACCCCCTCTACTGTACCCAAAGATTTATAGATGGCTTGCGCGATGAAATTAAAGTTGTTATTCTCATTCAGAGACCTTCCACCCTAGATGCTGCGTGTGTTCTGGCTCAATTGTAGGAGGAGGCGCTGGGTGCGAGCAAGCAGCCTTATCGGCGTTATGATCCTTCATCTGCTGCCAAGCCAGCTTGGTCAGGCGCGCTGGCTCTTCCTCCACCGCCACCGAAGCTTGCTGATGGCGAGATCAAGCACCTGACCAACAGTCCTCATTCCAATGCGGAAGACAAGTTCAGGGCATTGCGCGCCTCTCGCCATGCCCAGGGTCCATGTATTTGGTGTGGCGCTAAGTGGAGCCGTGATCACAAATGTTCTGAGCTAGTGTAGTTACATCTAGTGCAGGAGTTGTTGGATATGTTCCCTGGACAGGATGAAGCAGAAAGTTCTGATCCGCCTTCACCGACTAAATCTCAGATCATGCTGCACCTTTCAGTAGCCGCGGCATTGAGCACAGCTTCCCCAAGAACCTTTAGCATGATTGGTGCTATTCAGGGTCATCCTCTGTCAATTTTGGTGGATTCAGGCTCCTCTCATACTTTTCTTAGTACTGCTGCGGCTCAGTCTCTCTCGGGTATTCAGGAACTACAACCAACAGTACAAGTGCAGGTGGCTAATGGCGCCATTCTTCAGTGCACATCTTATATCCCAGGTGCCAGTTGGTCTGTTCAGGGGTATTCATTTTCAACAGACCTCAAGTTGCTGCCACTATCTTCCTATGACATGATTATCAGGTTGGATTGGTTGGCCAGCTTTAGTCCCATGCACGTTCACTGGGCTCAAAAGTGGATTTCTATGCCATATGAGGGTGCTATAGTGGTGTTGGTTGGTGACACTACTGACTTGCCTATGGGTTCAGTGATTCAGTTATGCTTAGCCCAGAATTCTGATTCTTCAGAGTCGGTCTCTCCTCTGCTCCCTGAGGTGCAAGCCCTGGTGGATGAGTTTGCTTCTCTATTCGAGCCAATCTCCGGTCTGCCTCCAAGCCGCCATTGTGATCACTCAATTCCTTCGATTCCAAGGGCTCAACCGGTGTTCGTCAGACCATACCGATATGCACCACTTCTGAAGTCTGAAATTGAAAAGCAGGTCACAGAGATGCTACAGCAAGGTATCATTCAGAAGAGTTCAAGCGCCTTTGCTTCTCCGGTGCTATTGGTGAAGAAAAAAGATCAAAGCTGGCAGTTCAGCGTCGATTACCATCAGCTGAACGCCATCACAGTTAAGGGCAAGTATCCTATACCAATTATTGAAGAATTGTTGGATGAATTATCTGAGGCTTCCTATTTCACCACCTTGGACCTTCAGTCTGGCTTCCATCAAATCAGAATGAAGTCTGGCGAGGAATTCAAAACGGCTTTTCAAACTCACTTCGGGCAATTTGAATTTCGGGTGATGTCTTTCAAATTGACGGGAGCACCAGGTTCTTTCCAAGATGCTATGAACACAACCCTTGGTCCCTGCCTTCGAAAGTTCGTTCTGGTTTTCTTTGACGATTTATTGATTTACAGCCGGACCTTGGAGGAGCACCTACATCATCTTCGGTGTGTGTTTGAGTTACTATCTAAGGATCAGTGGAAGCTTAAAATGTCCAAGTGTTCCTTCGCCAAAACAAAGATTTCTTATCTCGACCATATCACCAGCACAGCCGGCGTGGGTACTAATCCCTCCAAATTGGAGTCTATTGCATCTTGGCCTACTCCTAGTTCAGTCAAAGAACTCCGTTCCTTCTTGGGGCTTGCTGGGTATTACCGTCGCTTTGTGCGCAATTTTGGGATCATCTCGAAGCCCCTGACCAATCTACTGAAGAAGCACACACTATTTGTTTTGGACATCTGATCACGACGCTGCGTTTCAGGCCCTAAAAGTAGCACTCTGCCAGTCTCCTGTCCTCGCAATTCCCAATTTTGCCAAGCCATTCTCAATTGAGACTGATGCGTCGGATTCTGGGGTGGGTGCAGTCCTCATGCAAGACGGTCACCCTCTGGCATTCTTTAGTAAAGCTTTGGGAACCAAATCTCATGGTTTATCCACATACGAGAAGGAGTTCATGGCAATTTTGCTTGCAGTTCAGATGTTGCGACCCTACTTGCAATTTCAGGAGTTCGTGATCCTCACCGACCAGAAGAGTTTGACACAGCTCACTGATCAATGGTTGCATACTCACTAGCAACAAAGGGTTTTCTCCAAGCTCCTGGGCTTGCAATACCGTATAGTGTATCGTCCAGGCTCTGACAACGGGGCGGCGGATGCTTTATGTCACCACCCCTCACCCCCAGCTATTTGCTCTGCAGTAACATCTCTGGTACCTTCTTGGGTAGCTGCTGTGATCGCCAGTTATCGGGAGGACACCTTCGCTACCAGTCTGTTGACTAAATTGGCTCTTGATCCAAAGGCCGTAACGAATTACTCTCTTCAGTCTGGGCTGCTTCGTTACCATTCTCGTGTTTGGATCGGGGATGCTCCGACACTCCAGCAACAGCTCATTGCCCAATTTCACTCAAGCTCCTGGGGTGGACATTCTGGTGTGCCGGTGACATACATGCGGCTGAAGTAGTGTTTCGCTTGGCAGGGTATGAAAACTGCAGTACAAGAGTTCGGGCAGTCCTGTGCTATATGCCAACAATCGAAGTATGATCGCCCAAAATCCCCTGTCCTTTTGCAACCATTGCCAGTGCTCGATTCCGCTTGGCAGGTAATTTCAATGGATTTCATTGAAGGACTTCCATTGTCCAACTCTTTCAACTGTGTTCTGGTAGTAGTGGATCTACTGACAAAGTATGGGCATTTCATTCCTCTCCGTCACCCATTTACAGCTGCTAGCGTTGCTAAGTCCTTCTTTGAGATAGTCTATCGCTTGCATGGTCTTCCAAGCTCCATCATCTTGGATCGTGACCGCATCTTTACTAGTCACTTTTGGTCTGAGCTATTTAAGCTGGCTGATGTTTCACTCTGTCGCAGCACCGCTTATCACCCCCAGTCAGACAGTCAGACGGAGAGGCTTAACCAGTGTCTGGAGACATATCTTCGGTGTTATGTTCATGCCTGCCCGAGCAAATGGAGTCAGTGTGTCGGTGTTTCGGACCGCAGACTAGTAGATTTCTTGAGATTGTGCATCAGGGCTCGGATGGTGTGCTTAGAGGACACGAGGATGTATACTGGTTCGGGCGGAATGTCCCTACGTCCAGTGGCGAGCTGCTCGTGTTACTTGCACAATGTTTGCAGTAGGGGTTACAAACGGGCGAGAGAGGGATGGAGTCCCAAGTCTCTATGGGTGATGAAGTGGAGTTGAAGTTCCTTTCTATGGGGTCTTGAGTTGATTCGATCCGTCCTTAGATAGGGTGTCCTGCCTCCCCTTTTATAGTCCAAGGGGAGGAGGCCCGTTACAGGAGAGAGAGAGAGACCAATAAGAGGAGAAGGAGAGGACAGGCTACCGGAGTCGCTCCGCGCCCTCCTCCTTGTGGGTCCCACCGACCCTGTAGATCCTTCAGATGGCGTCGTGTCATGGTTTGGCTGACCGTTGTTGCCATGCACAAGGGTCGTGCGCCGGTCGTTACATCCCATCCCGCTCGTGCGGGAGGTATGGTCGACGGTACTTACTGACAATGGTCGTACTGGGAGCCGGAAGCACGGTGCCACCCTGTTGGTGCTTGACGGAGACCATACGGGGAGTTGGTCACACAGTGCTGACCTGTCCACGCCGTGGGTGACGCAAGACTCCCCGGTATGGCTCGTAGTAGGTATGAGTCGTATCGATACGTGCTCTCCCTTCTCCTGGTCGTCAGAATCGTACGCCCAGAGTGGCCAAAGTGACGCGGGCCCCTCTGCGGGTCTCTCCTTTCGTACGAAGACAGCCCCGACCCCCAGGGGTCGAGCGAGGCGGAGCCCGCGTCCTCGGGGCCAGGCAAGGCGGAGAATGGCCCCCAAGGGTCGGGCGAGGCGAAGCCCGTGCCCTTGGGGCCGGGAGAGGCAGAGTACGATCCCCAAGGGTCGGGCGAGGCGGGGCCCACGCCCTCAAGGGTCGGGCGAGGCGGAGCTCGCACACTTGGGGTCGGGCGAGGCGGAGATCCTGTCATTGGGTTGGACGAGACCGCATCATCGCCCTTAACTGCTGATCGTCCCGGCTTTCTGACTCCCCGGAGGGTATCGTGGCGATGGCGCAAGAGGTGGGCGAGTAGTCTCGTCCGTGCAGGCGGTCCGAAGGGTGCCGCTCTACGTCAAGGCCTAGTAGTCCGAGGGGTCCCCCCTTATCGTCAGGGAGGCGTGCACGGCGCGCGCCTGTCCCATTGAGGCAGGTGCATTAGATGCGCCCAACTACTCCTTTGTCCTGTCCGAGTGGCCAGGTCCGATGGAGGTTGGGTTGGCTAGGAGCCGCCCGGCCCGGCATAAGGGCGGTCGAGGTGGGCCTCCCGCTCTTGGGCCGAGGCTTGCTGGGCCGTCGAGGCCGGCTCACAGGCCTTGCCCTGAGGCACCCAGGGTATAAGTCCCCGACACAGTGGTTGCCGTCAGCGGAGTTCTAGTATAATACTTGCTTCCATTCAGCAATCGGTCGCTCACCCTTTGAAGCGTTGTATGGATACCCCCCACGTCTACTGGCTGTTGATCCCGCTGCTGCTTCTCATCCGGAGGTGGCCACTTGGTCCTCGGACCGTCAGCGGATGGATCAGCTCCTTCAACAACACCTCAACCGGGCCAAGCATCGTATGAAGAAACAAGCTGATCAGAATCGGTCTGAGCGCAGTTTTTCAATTGGTGACTTGGTTTATCTGAAACTGCAGCTGTATGTTCAAACCTCTTTGGCACCTCGATCTCATCAGAAGCTTGCATTTCGCTTTTTTGGTCCCTTCCGCATCCTTGCTCGCATTGGGACAGTGGCATACAGACTTGAGTTGCCTGCCCATTCGGCTATTCACCCAGTATTCCATGTTTCACAACTTAAGAAAGCACTTGGTTCGGCTCATCAGGTAATCTCAACCCTGCCTACTGACTTTGCAATCCATTTGGCTCCAGAACAGATTCTGCAGACTCGCACGGTGGCTCGTGGCACCTCAACCATACCTCAAGTGCTTGTGAAGTGGAACAACCTTCCGACGGCTGTGGCAACTTGGGGAGATTATGAAGCCTTGCGTCAGGAGTTTCCCAGAGCCACTGCTTGGGGGCAAGCAGTGTCCCAAGGGAGAGGGAGTGTCAGCCATCGTCCCGTCCAACCCAGGAAGAGGAAGCACCTAAAGACCGGCCCAGAGAGCGGAGGCCCAGGAAGCCGAACCCACGAGTCTATGGCGAGCAATGGGCCTGAAGCAGACGCTTGCACACGTGAAAAGGGGCAGTGCCTCTGTAAGCAAATATAAGAGATAGTCGAGAGAGAGAGAAAGGACAGGCTTGTATTAACAGAATTCTGTTCCCCAACTAAGCATTCGTCTGCCGACTACTGTTTTTCTTCCTTCTCCGATCCTTTCTTCTTCTCCACTCCTTCTCCAATCCCCTCTACCCTACTGCTGTCTCTCACACTGCTGTTGTCAATTGATGAACGCTAGCTCTTCTCCTAACACATCCTGCTTGTGGTTCAAGCGGGTTGAGCATTGAAGACATCAGAGTTTGGGCATGCATTAGATGTATTGTGGTACTGCATTTTAGCCTGGGAAATACTCCGTGTAGCTGTTGATTTCTGTTTCCTTTTCCTCCAGCAATTACCTGTTTTCACTATCTCAAAATGATTTTCCCACCTTCTCTTCATGACCATATTCCAGATTTTATAGGTTGGTTATTACTGCACTCTAGGTAGCCACCACTGGCACCATTGTGAGAGATAACTACGGTTGTTGGTTCCATTAGGTTGTATCCCTGTGGCCTGTGTTTGGTTACCTGCCTTTATGAGGTAGCACTCTTCTTAAAGCTTGATTCTTGCCATGGTTCGTGGGCTAGCACTCCCCTTAAAGCATGATTGTTGCCATGGTTCGCGATCTTGGGTATAGTTTCTCCCGTAGTGGGCAGCAGCAGGCCTTAACTGGCCAGAGATTGATTTTACGGCTGTGCTCGCTAAACTTAGTACACTGGCGTATAGGTATTTGCAGCTTAAAAGTTCTGTTATATTTGCTTACAGAGGCACTGCCCCTTTTCACGTGTGCAAGCGTCTGCTTCAGGCCCATTGCTCGCCATAGACTCGTGGGTTCGGCTTCCTGGGCCTCCGCTCTCTGGGCCGGTCTTTAGGTGCTTCCTCTTCCTGGGTTGGACGGGACGATGGCTGACACTCCCTCTCCCTTGGGACACTGCTTGCCCCCAAGCAGTGGCTCTGGGAAACTCCTGACGCAAGGCTTCATAATCTCCCCAAGTTGCCACAGCCGTCGGAAGGTTGTTCCACTTCACAAGCACTTGAGGTATGGTTGAGGTGCCACGAGCCACCGTGCGAGTCTGCAGAATCTGTTCTGGAGCCAAATGGATTGCAAAGTCAGTAGGCAGGGTTGAGATTACCTGATGAGCCGAACCAAGTGCTTTCTTAAGTTGTGAAACATGGAATACTGGGTGAATAGCCGAATGGGCAGGCAACTCAAGTCTGTATGCCACTGTCCCAATGCGAGCAAGGATGCGGAAGGGACCAAAAAAGCGAAATGCAAGCTTCTGATGAGATCGAGGTGCCAAAGAGGTTTGAACATACAGCTGCAGTTTCAGATAAACCAAGTCACCAATTGAAAAACTGCGCTCAGACCGATTCTGATCAGCTTGTTTCTTCATACGATGCTTGGCCCGGTTGAGGTGTTGTTGAAGGAGCTGATCCATCCGCTGACGGTCCGAGGACCAAGTGGCCACCTCCGGATGAGAAGCAGCAGCGGGATCAACAGCCAGTAGACGTGGGGGGTATCCATACAACGCTTCAAAGGGTGAGCGACCGATTGCTGAATGGAAGCAAGTATTATACTAGAACTCCGCTGACGGCAACCACTGTGTCGGGGACTTATACCCTGGGTGCCTCAGGGCAAGGCCTGTGAGCCGGCCTCGACGGCCCAGCAAGCCTCGGCCCAAGAGCGGGAGGCCCACCTCGACCGCCCTTATGCCGGGCCGGGCGGCTCCTAGCCAACCCAACCTCCATCGGACCTGGCCACTCGGACAGGACAAAGGAGTAGTTGGGCGCATCTAATGCACCTGCCTCAATGGGACAGGCGCGCGCCGTGCACGCCTCCCTGACGATAAGGGGGGACCCCTCGGACTACTAGGCCTTGACGTAGAGCGGCACCCTTCGGACCGCCTGCACGGACGAGACTACTCGCCCACCTCTTGCGCCATCGCCACGATACCCTCCGGGGAGTCAGAAAGCCGGGACGATCAGCAGTTAAGGGCGATGATGCGGTCTCGTCCAACCCAATGACAGGATCTCCGCCTCGCCCGACCCCAAGTGTGCGAGCTCCGCCTCGCCCGACCCTTGAGGGCGTGGGCCCCGCCTCGCCCGACCCTTGGGGATCGTACTCTGCCTCTCCCGGCCCCAAGGGCACGGGCTTCGCCTCGCCCGACCCTTGGGGGCCATTCTCCGCCTTGCCTGGCCCCGAGGACGCGGGCTCCGCCTCGCTCGACCCCTGGGGGTCGGGGCTGTCTTCGTACGAAAGGAGAGACCCGCAGAGGGGCCCGCGTCACTTTGGCCACTCTGGGCGTACGATTCTGACGACCAGGAGAAGGGAGAGCACGTATCGATACGACTCATACCTACTACGAGCCATACCGGGGAGTCTTGCGTCACCCACGGCGTGGACAGGTCAGCACTGTGTGACCAACTCCCCGTATGGTCTCCGTCAAGCACCAACAGGGTGGCACCGTGCTTCCGGCTCCCAGTACGACCATTGTCAGTAAGTACCGTCGACCATACCTCCCGCACGAGCGGGATGGGATGTAACGACCGGCGCACGACCCTTGTGCATGGCAACAACGGTCAGCCAAACCATGACACGACGCCATCTGAAGGATCTACAGGGTCGGTGGGACCCACAAGGAGGAGGGCGCGGAGCGACTCCGGTAGCCTGTCCTCTCCTTCTCCTCTTATTGGTCTCTCTCTCTCTCCTGTAACGGGCCTCCTCCCCTTGGACTATAAAAGGGGAGGCAGGACACCCTATCTAAGGACGGATCGAATCAACTCAAGACCCCATAGAAAGGAACTTCAACTCCACTTCATCACCCATAGAGACTTGGGACTCCATCCCTCTCTCGCCCGTTTGTAACCCCTACTGCAAACATTGTGCAAGTAACACGAGCAGCTCGCCACTGGACGTAGGGACATTCCGCCCGAACCAGTATACATCCTCGTGTCCTCTAAGCACACCATCCGAGCCCTGATGCACAATCTCAAGAAATCTACTAGTCTGCGGTCCGAAACACCGACACACTGACTCCATTTGCTCGGGCAGGCATGAACATAACACCGAAGATATGTCTCCAGACACTGGTTAAGCCTCTCCGTCTGACTGTCTGACTGGGGGTGATAAGCGGTGCTGCGACAGAGTGAAACATCAGCCAGCTTAAATAGCTCAGACCAAAAGTGACTAGTAAAGATGCGGTCACGATCCAAGATGATGGAGCTTGGAAGACCATGCAAGCGATAGACTATCTCAAAGAAGGACTTAGCAACGCTAGCAGCTGTAAATGGGTGACGGAGAGGAATGAAATGCCCATACTTTGTCAGTAGATCCACTACTACCAGAACACAGTTGAAAGAGTTGGACAATGGAAGTCCTTCAATGAAATCCATTGAAATTACCTGCCAAGCGGAATCGAGCACTGGCAATGGTTGCAAAAGGACAGGGGATTTTGGGCGATCATACTTCGATTGTTGGCATATAGCACAGGACTGCCCGAACTCTTGTACTGCAGTTTTCATACCCTGCCAAGCGAAACACTACTTCAGCCGCATGTATGTCACCGGCACACCAGAATGTCCACCCCAGGAGCTTGAGTGAAATTGGGCAATGAGCTGTTGCTGGAGTGTCGGAGCATCCCCGATCCAAACACGAGAATGGTAACGAAGCAGCCCAGACTGAAGAGAGTAATTCGTTACGGCCTTTGGATCAAGAGCCAATTTAGTCAACAGACTGGTAGCGAAGGTGTCCTCCCGATAACTGGCGATCACAGCAGCTACCCAAGAAGGTACCAGAGATGTTACTGCAGAGCAAATAGCTGGGGGTGAGGGGTGGTGACATAAAGCATCCGCCGCCCCGTTGTCAGAGCCTGGACGATACACTATACGGTATTGCAAGCCCAGGAGCTTGGAGAAAACCCTTTGTTGCTAGTGAGTATGCAACCATTGATCAGTGAGCTGTGTCAAACTCTTCTGGTCGGTGAGGATCACGAACTCCTGAAATTGCAAGTAGGGTCGCAACATCTGAACTGCAAGCAAAATTGCCATGAACTCCTTCTCGTATGTGGATAAACCATGAGATTTGGTTCCCAAAGCTTTACTAAAGAATGCCAGAGGGTGACCGTCTTGCATGAGGACTGCACCCACCCCAGAATCCGACGCATCAGTCTCAATTGAGAATGGCTTGGCAAAATTGGGAATTGCGAGGACAGGAGACTGGCAGAGTGCTACTTTTAGGGCCTGAAACGCAGCGTCGTGATCAGATGTCCAAAACAAATAGTGTGTGCTTCTTCAGTAGATTGGTCAGGGGCTTCGAGATGATCCCAAAATTGCGCACAAAGCGACGGTAATACCCAGCAAGCCCCAAGAAGGAACGGAGTTCTTTGACTGAACTAGGAGTAGGCCAAGATGCAATAGACTCCAATTTGGAGGGATTAGTACCCACGCCGGCTGTGCTGGTGATATGGTCGAGATAAGAAATCTTTGTTTTGGCGAAGGAACACTTGGACATTTTAAGCTTCCACTGATCCTTAGATAGTAACTCAAACACACACCGAAGATGATGTAGGTGCTCCTCCAAGGTCCGGCTGTAAATCAATAAATCGTCAAAGAAAACCAGAACGAACTTTCGAAGGCAGGGACCAAGGGTTGTGTTCATAGCATCTTGGAAAGAACCTGGTGCTCCCGTCAATTTGAAAGACATCACCCGAAATTCAAATTGCCCGAAGTGAGTTTGAAAAGCCGTTTTGAATTCCTCGCCAGACTTCATTCTGATTTGATGGAAGCCAGACTGAAGGTCCAAGGTGGTGAAATAGGAAGCCTCAGATAATTCATCCAACAATTCTTCAATAATTGGTATAGGATACTTGCCCTTAACTGTGATGGCGTTCAGCTGATGGTAATCGACGCTGAACTGCCAGCTTTGATCTTTTTTCTTCACCAATAGCACCGGAGAAGCAAAGGCGCTTGAACTCTTCTGAATGATACCTTGCTGTAGCATCTCTGTGACCTGCTTTTCAATTTCAGACTTCAGAAGTGGTGCATATCGGTATGGTCTGACGAACACCGGTTGAGCCCTTGGAATCGAAGGAATTGAGTGATCACAATGGCGGCTTGGAGGCAGACCGGAGATTGGCTCGAATAGAGAAGCAAACTCATCCACCAGGGCTTGCACCTCAGGGAGCAGAGGAGAGACCGACTCTGAAGAATCAGAATTCTGGGCTAAGCATAACTGAATCACTGAACCCATAGGCAAGTCAGTAGTGTCACCAACCAACACCACTATAGCACCCTCATATGGCATAGAAATCCACTTTTGAGCCCAGTGAACGTGCATGGGACTAAAGCTGGCCAACCAATCCAACCTGATAATCATGTCATAGGAAGATAGTGGCAGCAACTTGAGGTCTGTTGAAAATGAATACCCCTGAACAGACCAACTGGCACCTGGGATATAAGATGTGCACTGAAGAATGGCGCCATTAGCCACCTGCACTTGTACTGTTGGTTGTAGTTCCTGAATACCCGAGAGAGACTGAGCCGCATGTATGTCACCGGCACACCAGAATGTCCACCCCAGGAGCTTGAGTGAAATTGGGCAATGAGCTGTTGCTGGAGTGTCGGAGCATCCCCGATCCAAACACGAGAATGGTAACGAAGCAGCCCAGACTGAAGAGAGTAATTCGTTACGGCCTTTGGATCAAGAGCCAATTTAGTCAACAGACTGGTAGCGAAGGTGTCCTCCCGATAACTGGCGATCACAGCAGCTACCCAAGAAGGTACCAGAGATGTTACTGCAGAGCAAATAGCTGGGGGTGAGGGGTGGTGACATAAAGCATCCGCCGCCCCGTTGTCAGAGCCTGGACGATACACTATACGGTATTGCAAGCCCAGGAGCTTGGAGAAAACCCTTTGTTGCTAGTGAGTATGCAACCATTGATCAGTGAGCTGTGTCAAACTCTTCTGGTCGGTGAGGATCACGAACTCCTGAAATTGCAAGTAGGGTCGCAACATCTGAACTGCAAGCAAAATTGCCATGAACTCCTTCTCGTATGTGGATAAACCATGAGATTTGGTTCCCAAAGCTTTACTAAAGAATGCCAGAGGGTGACCGTCTTGCATGAGGACTGCACCACCCCAGAATCCGACGCATCAGTCTCAATTGAGAATGGCTTGGCAAAATTGGGAATTGCGAGGACAGGAGACTGGCAGAGTGCTACTTTTAGGGCCTGAAACGCAGCGTCGTGATCAGATGTCCAAAACAAATAGTGTGTGCTTCTTCAGTAGATTGGTCAGGGGCTTCGAGATGATCCCAAAATTGCGCACAAAGCGACGGTAATACCCAGCAAGCCCCAAGAAGGAACGGAGTTCTTTGACTGAACTAGGAGTAGGCCAAGATGCAATAGACTCCAATTTGGAGGGATTAGTACCCACGCCGGCTGTGCTGGTGATATGGTCGAGATAAGAAATCTTTGTTTTGGCGAAGGAACACTTGGACATTTTAAGCTTCCACTGATCCTTAGATAGTAACTCAAACACACACCGAAGATGATGTAGGTGCTCCTCCAAGGTCCGGCTGTAAATCAATAAATCGTCAAAGAAAACCAGAACGAACTTTCGAAGGCAGGGACCAAGGGTTGTGTTCATAGCATCTTGGAAAGAACCTGGTGCTCCCGTCAATTTGAAAGACATCACCCGAAATTCAAATTGCCCGAAGTGAGTTTGAAAAGCCGTTTTGAATTCCTCGCCAGACTTCATTCTGATTTGATGGAAGCCAGACTGAAGGTCCAAGGTGGTGAAATAGGAAGCCTCAGATAATTCATCCAACAATTCTTCAATAATTGGTATAGGATACTTGCCCTTAACTGTGATGGCGTTCAGCTGATGGTAATCGACGCTGAACTGCCAGCTTTGATCTTTTTTCTTCACCAATAGCACCGGAGAAGCAAAGGCGCTTGAACTCTTCTGAATGATACCTTGCTGTAGCATCTCTGTGACCTGCTTTTCAATTTCAGACTTCAGAAGTGGTGCATATCGGTATGGTCTGACGAACACCGGTTGAGCCCTTGGAATCGAAGGAATTGAGTGATCACAATGGCGGCTTGGAGGCAGACCGGAGATTGGCTCGAATAGAGAAGCAAACTCATCCACCAGGGCTTGCACCTCAGGGAGCAGAGGAGAGACCGACTCTGAAGAATCAGAATTCTGGGCTAAGCATAACTGAATCACTGAACCCATAGGCAAGTCAGTAGTGTCACCAACCAACACCACTATAGCACCCTCATATGGCATAGAAATCCACTTTTGAGCCCAGTGAACGTGCATGGGACTAAAGCTGGCCAACCAATCCAACCTGATAATCATGTCATAGGAAGATAGTGGCAGCAACTTGAGGTCTGTTGAAAATGAATACCCCTGAACAGACCAACTGGCACCTGGGATATAAGATGTGCACTGAAGAATGGCGCCATTAGCCACCTGCACTTGTACTGTTGGTTGTAGTTCCTGAATACCCGAGAGAGACTGAGCCGCAGCAGTACTAAGAAAAGTATGAGAGGAGCCTGAATCCACCAAAATTGACAGAGGATGACCCTGAATAGCACCAATCATGCTAAAGGTTCTTGGGGAAGCTGTGCTCAATGCCGCGGCTACTGAAAGGTGCAGCATGATCTGAGATTTAGTCGGTGAAGGCGGATCAGAACTTTCTGCTTCATCCTGTCCAGGGAACATATCCAACAACTCCTGCACTAGATGTAACTACACTAGCTCAGAACATTTGTGATCACGGCTCCACTTAGCGCCACACCAAATACATGGACCCTGGGCATGGCGAGAGGCGCGCAATGCCCTGAACTTGTCTTCCGCATTGGAATGAGGACTGTTGGTCAGGTGCTTGATCTCGCCATCAGCAAGCTTCGGTGGCGGTGGAGGAAGAGCCAGCGCGCCTGACCAAGCTGGCTTGGCAGCAGATGAAGGATCATAACGCCGATAAGGCTGCTTGCTCGCACCCAGCGCCTCCTCCTACAATTGAGCCAGAACACACGCAGCATCTAGGGTGGAAGGTCTCTGAATGAGAATAACAACTTTAATTTCATCGCGCAAGCCATCTATAAATCTTTGGGTACAGTAGAGGGGGTCAGGGTGTTTAGCATAAGCCTTGAGCTGATCAACTAGAGCAACGAACTGATCAATGTACTCATTGACTGGACCCGACTGACAAATCTAAAACATGCGGCGAAGCAAAAGCTCGTGTTCATATCGGGCAAAGCGCAAGAGAAGCTGAGCACAGAAATCAGATCAACTAGTGGACTCAAGTTGATCATCTACTGACGATAGCCAGCGTTTAGCAGCACCCTGGAAATGCATTGTAGCAGCTTGCACCCAGACAGCAGACTCAACGCGATACAACTCGAAGTAATGGACAGCTTGCTTAATCTAGAGCTTGGGTTGATCACCATCGAACTTAGGGAAGTCAAATTTGGGTAGTTTTGCCAGTATGGCCACCCCCACTGCCCCCTTGAAACTTAGACTCCCAATGATTCCCATGAAGACATGGTGGTGGAAGTGGTGGAGGAGACGGTAATGGAAGGGGAGAGGCGGGACGGCAAGGCAACGTACCCTTACCGGGGGGTGGAATCAGAGTGGTGACCACTCCAAATTCACCCGCCTGGTTCCGAAGATCGACGTGGTGCCCACTGGGCGGTTTGGCTGTGAATCCAGCAGAGGCACGGCTGGCAGCCTGGTAGCTGCCAATGACGGCGGACTTGAAGTTGGGGGTGATGGCGGGCTTGGCGTTGGGAAGGACGACGCTCGGCGAAGAGGGTGCCGACGTTGACTTGGAGCGGGGCGCGGGCGCGAACACTCCTGGGGTTGCTGTCAGGACATCCACCATCGAGCGCTCCCAGTACTTTGAAATCTTCTCGACCTCCAACTTCAGGGTGCTGCTAAACGCTGGCTATCGTCAGTAGATGATCAACTTGAGTCCACTAGTTGATCTGATTTCTGTGCTCAGCTTCTCTTGCGCTTTGCCCGATATGAACACGAGCTTTTGCTTCGCCGCATGTTTTAGATTTGTCAGTCGGGTCCAGTCAATGAGTACATTGATCAGTTCGTTGCTCTAGTTGATCAGCTCAAGGCTTATGCTAAACACCCTGACCCCCTCTACTGTACCCAAAGATTTATAGATGGCTTGCGCGATGAAATTAAAGTTGTTATTCTCATTCAGAGACCTTCCACCCTAGATGCTGCGTGTGTTCTGGCTCAATTGTAGGAGGAGGCGCTGGGTGCGAGCAAGCAGCCTTATCGGCGTTATGATCCTTCATCTGCTGCCAAGCCAGCTTGGTCAGGCGCGCTGGCTCTTCCTCCACCGCCACCGAAGCTTGCTGATGGCGAGATCAAGCACCTGACCAACAGTCCTCATTCCAATGCGGAAGACAAGTTCAGGGCATTGCGCGCCTCTCGCCATGCCCAGGGTCCATGTATTTGGTGTGGCGCTAAGTGGAGCCGTGATCACAAATGTTCTGAGCTAGTGTAGTTACATCTAGTGCAGGAGTTGTTGGATATGTTCCCTGGACAGGATGAAGCAGAAAGTTCTGATCCGCCTTCACCGACTAAATCTCAGATCATGCTGCACCTTTCAGTAGCCGCGGCATTGAGCACAGCTTCCCCAAGAACCTTTAGCATGATTGGTGCTATTCAGGGTCATCCTCTGTCAATTTTGGTGGATTCAGGCTCCTCTCATACTTTTCTTAGTACTGCTGCGGCTCAGTCTCTCTCGGGTATTCAGGAACTACAACCAACAGTACAAGTGCAGGTGGCTAATGGCGCCATTCTTCAGTGCACATCTTATATCCCAGGTGCCAGTTGGTCTGTTCAGGGGTATTCATTTTCAACAGACCTCAAGTTGCTGCCACTATCTTCCTATGACATGATTATCAGGTTGGATTGGTTGGCCAGCTTTAGTCCCATGCACGTTCACTGGGCTCAAAAGTGGATTTCTATGCCATATGAGGGTGCTATAGTGGTGTTGGTTGGTGACACTACTGACTTGCCTATGGGTTCAGTGATTCAGTTATGCTTAGCCCAGAATTCTGATTCTTCAGAGTCGGTCTCTCCTCTGCTCCCTGAGGTGCAAGCCCTGGTGGATGAGTTTGCTTCTCTATTCGAGCCAATCTCCGGTCTGCCTCCAAGCCGCCATTGTGATCACTCAATTCCTTCGATTCCAAGGGCTCAACCGGTGTTCGTCAGACCATACCGATATGCACCACTTCTGAAGTCTGAAATTGAAAAGCAGGTCACAGAGATGCTACAGCAAGGTATCATTCAGAAGAGTTCAAGCGCCTTTGCTTCTCCGGTGCTATTGGTGAAGAAAAAAGATCAAAGCTGGCAGTTCAGCGTCGATTACCATCAGCTGAACGCCATCACAGTTAAGGGCAAGTATCCTATACCAATTATTGAAGAATTGTTGGATGAATTATCTGAGGCTTCCTATTTCACCACCTTGGACCTTCAGTCTGGCTTCCATCAAATCAGAATGAAGTCTGGCGAGGAATTCAAAACGGCTTTTCAAACTCACTTCGGGCAATTTGAATTTCGGGTGATGTCTTTCAAATTGACGGGAGCACCAGGTTCTTTCCAAGATGCTATGAACACAACCCTTGGTCCCTGCCTTCGAAAGTTCGTTCTGGTTTTCTTTGACGATTTATTGATTTACAGCCGGACCTTGGAGGAGCACCTACATCATCTTCGGTGTGTGTTTGAGTTACTATCTAAGGATCAGTGGAAGCTTAAAATGTCCAAGTGTTCCTTCGCCAAAACAAAGATTTCTTATCTCGACCATATCACCAGCACAGCCGGCGTGGGTACTAATCCCTCCAAATTGGAGTCTATTGCATCTTGGCCTACTCCTAGTTCAGTCAAAGAACTCCGTTCCTTCTTGGGGCTTGCTGGGTATTACCGTCGCTTTGTGCGCAATTTTGGGATCATCTCGAAGCCCCTGACCAATCTACTGAAGAAGCACACACTATTTGTTTTGGACATCTGATCACGACGCTGCGTTTCAGGCCCTAAAAGTAGCACTCTGCCAGTCTCCTGTCCTCGCAATTCCCAATTTTGCCAAGCCATTCTCAATTGAGACTGATGCGTCGGATTCTGGGGTGGGTGCAGTCCTCATGCAAGACGGTCACCCTCTGGCATTCTTTAGTAAAGCTTTGGGAACCAAATCTCATGGTTTATCCACATACGAGAAGGAGTTCATGGCAATTTTGCTTGCAGTTCAGATGTTGCGACCCTACTTGCAATTTCAGGAGTTCGTGATCCTCACCGACCAGAAGAGTTTGACACAGCTCACTGATCAATGGTTGCATACTCACTAGCAACAAAGGGTTTTCTCCAAGCTCCTGGGCTTGCAATACCGTATAGTGTATCGTCCAGGCTCTGACAACGGGGCGGCGGATGCTTTATGTCACCACCCCTCACCCCCAGCTATTTGCTCTGCAGTAACATCTCTGGTACCTTCTTGGGTAGCTGCTGTGATCGCCAGTTATCGGGAGGACACCTTCGCTACCAGTCTGTTGACTAAATTGGCTCTTGATCCAAAGGCCGTAACGAATTACTCTCTTCAGTCTGGGCTGCTTCGTTACCATTCTCGTGTTTGGATCGGGGATGCTCCGACACTCCAGCAACAGCTCATTGCCCAATTTCACTCAAGCTCCTGGGGTGGACATTCTGGTGTGCCGGTGACATACATGCGGCTGAAGTAGTGTTTCGCTTGGCAGGGTATGAAAACTGCAGTACAAGAGTTCGGGCAGTCCTGTGCTATATGCCAACAATCGAAGTATGATCGCCCAAAATCCCCTGTCCTTTTGCAACCATTGCCAGTGCTCGATTCCGCTTGGCAGGTAATTTCAATGGATTTCATTGAAGGACTTCCATTGTCCAACTCTTTCAACTGTGTTCTGGTAGTAGTGGATCTACTGACAAAGTATGGGCATTTCATTCCTCTCCGTCACCCATTTACAGCTGCTAGCGTTGCTAAGTCCTTCTTTGAGATAGTCTATCGCTTGCATGGTCTTCCAAGCTCCATCATCTTGGATCGTGACCGCATCTTTACTAGTCACTTTTGGTCTGAGCTATTTAAGCTGGCTGATGTTTCACTCTGTCGCAGCACCGCTTATCACCCCCAGTCAGACAGTCAGACGGAGAGGCTTAACCAGTGTCTGGAGACATATCTTCGGTGTTATGTTCATGCCTGCCCGAGCAAATGGAGTCAGTGTGTCGGTGTTTCGGACCGCAGACTAGTAGATTTCTTGAGATTGTGCATCAGGGCTCGGATGGTGTGCTTAGAGGACACGAGGATGTATACTGGTTCGGGCGGAATGTCCCTACGTCCAGTGGCGAGCTGCTCGTGTTACTTGCACAATGTTTGCAGTAGGGGTTACAAACGGGCGAGAGAGGGATGGAGTCCCAAGTCTCTATGGGTGATGAAGTGGAGTTGAAGTTCCTTTCTATGGGGTCTTGAGTTGATTCGATCCGTCCTTAGATAGGGTGTCCTGCCTCCCCTTTTATAGTCCAAGGGGAGGAGGCCCGTTACAGGAGAGAGAGAGAGACCAATAAGAGGAGAAGGAGAGGACAGGCTACCGGAGTCGCTCCGCGCCCTCCTCCTTGTGGGTCCCACCGACCCTGTAGATCCTTCAGATGGCGTCGTGTCATGGTTTGGCTGACCGTTGTTGCCATGCACAAGGGTCGTGCGCCGGTCGTTACATCCCATCCCGCTCGTGCGGGAGGTATGGTCGACGGTACTTACTGACAATGGTCGTACTGGGAGCCGGAAGCACGGTGCCACCCTGTTGGTGCTTGACGGAGACCATACGGGGAGTTGGTCACACAGTGCTGACCTGTCCACGCCGTGGGTGACGCAAGACTCCCCGGTATGGCTCGTAGTAGGTATGAGTCGTATCGATACGTGCTCTCCCTTCTCCTGGTCGTCAGAATCGTACGCCCAGAGTGGCCAAAGTGACGCGGGCCCCTCTGCGGGTCTCTCCTTTCGTACGAAGACAGCCCCGACCCCCAGGGGTCGAGCGAGGCGGAGCCCGCGTCCTCGGGGCCAGGCAAGGCGGAGAATGGCCCCCAAGGGTCGGGCGAGGCGAAGCCCGTGCCCTTGGGGCCGGGAGAGGCAGAGTACGATCCCCAAGGGTCGGGCGAGGCGGGGGCCCACGCCCTCAAGGGTCGGGCGAGGCGGAGCTCGCACACTTGGGGTCGGGCGAGGCGGAGATCCTGTCATTGGGTTGGACGAGACCGCATCATCGCCCTTAACTGCTGATCGTCCCGGCTTTCTGACTCCCCGGAGGGTATCGTGGCGATGGCGCAAGAGGTGGGCGAGTAGTCTCGTCCGTGCAGGCGGTCCGAAGGGTGCCGCTCTACGTCAAGGCCTAGTAGTCCGAGGGGTCCCCCCTTATCGTCAGGGAGGCGTGCACGGCGCGCGCCTGTCCCATTGAGGCAGGTGCATTAGATGCGCCCAACTACTCCTTTGTCCTGTCCGAGTGGCCAGGTCCGATGGAGGTTGGGTTGGCTAGGAGCCGCCCGGCCCGGCATAAGGGCGGTCGAGGTGGGCCTCCCGCTCTTGGGCCGAGGCTTGCTGGGCCGTCGAGGCCGGCTCACAGGCCTTGCCCTGAGGCACCCAGGGTATAAGTCCCCGACACAGTGGTTGCCGTCAGCGGAGTTCTAGTATAATACTTGCTTCCATTCAGCAATCGGTCGCTCACCCTTTTCACGTGTGCAAGCGTCTGCTTCAGGCCCATTGCTCGCCATAGACTCGTGGGTTCGGCTTCCTGGGCCTCCGCTCTCTGGGCCGGTCTTTAGGTGCTTCCTCTTCCTGGGTTGGACGGGACGACGGCTGACACTCCCTCTCCCTTGGGACACTGCTTGCCCCCAAGCAGTGGCTCTGGGAAACTCCTGACGCAAGGCTTCATAATCTCCCCAAGTTGCCACAGCCGTCGGAAGGTTGTTCCACTTCACAAGCACTTGACGGTATGGTTTCTATTTTATCTTTCTTTTGAGGTGCCACGAGCCACCGTGCGAGTCTGCAGAATCTGTTCTGGAGCCAAATGGATTGCAAAGTCAGTAGGCAGGGTTGAGATCTTGAGCCCAGTG
>JAHUYU010001458.1:0-22820 GCA_030439765.1 Tripidium arundinaceum
GTTAGTAACAATAGTAATATATATTCCTATCTCTCGCGAGTGACAGGCAATCACTCGACTTCTACCGGAGTCCTATAGCATGGCAATCTACACGATCCTGTCATACTAACAAGACTCGTAGGATAAGGAATATATATGCTGGTGGGTTTCATTCAACTCCTCAACTCGTGAGTGATAAGGAATATATATCTAGGCCCTGGTTGGGGGGCGTGACAGTTGAATCTTGATACTCCCTGCGGCCATAATAAGAAATATTTTAGAGCTGTATGCATTCAACTATTTCAAACTTTGAATCTTTGACAACTATTTTATGTCAATATATAAGATATAGCATGTGTTTACTTTTATACTATTTTTCAAGACATTCATGTATTACTTAAACCATCAAACTCAATACATAAAAATAATTTGTAGTCAAAGTTTAGAATAATTAAGGCCCTGTTTGGCATAGCTTCACCAACAGCTTCATGAGCTGTTGTGAGTTGTTTTTTTTGCCAAACACCCTTTTTCAAAACAGTTTCATGGGTGAAGCTCCTTTTTTCATGCTCTCATAAAGGAATGGAGAGAAGTGAAGCTGAAAAAAGTAGCTTTTCACAGCTCTCTCCCTCATTTCCCTCTCTCAGCCATGCATGAAGTTGTTGGTGAAGCTATTTTTGCCAAACAGTTTTTTCCAAAACAGCTTATCTTCACCTAGAAAGCTGCCAGCTTCAATGGTGAAGCTAAGCTATGCCAAACGAGGCCTAACTTCTGATAACCCTAAAATTAAGTTAGACCAGACGAAGTACATCCAACCTAAGCTACATAGCTTATGCCTGCTACCAATCAATACAAATGACAATTGGATATGAATCTATGAAGCACAACATCCCAAACTGTTGACGCCCTATTCACTTACAAATAGTATTTTACTTCTAGGCAGTCTACTTGACTCCTTGAAAACTCCCCCAAACTATTTCAATCAATCGAAACTTACCCCTTCGTTGGATTTATGTTATTGTTTCTGTGTGTATAGGTTGAGTTTCAAGTTCGAATTTTGTGGGAGGGTGATAAAGGGCAGGATATCCTATGCTATAAAAGAATGCATCAAGTATTGTGATATGATTTTGTACCATTAGGGTTGATTTAGTACTACATCTACAAAAGTAAACTTAAGAAGCTATACTCATTCATTGAGAAACCAAAATGACAAATCTCACTAGGGTGCATATTGGACCAATTGGAATAGCATGGGGAGTAAATCGAGGCATCATTTTATTCATGGATTAATTAAACAAAGTAGATTGTTCATGAGGGCTTCAGATCCTTCATGATGGTTAGGGCAATTGTTCACATGAAACAGCCTGTGAGCACCTAAGAGGTGTGGTGGTGAATTGGGTGTCTAATTTCAAATTTAAATCCTTGGGTTCAATTTAACCCAATAGTAAAAAACCCTAAACTATTGTAGCATGATGTGCACTTAAGGTTTTCTAGTGTGCTCTAGCTTACCCTTAACCCACAAAGAGTTTGGCAACCTGGAGCCAATCCTATCAACTTGCCTATAACTAACCTAGGAAGGTAAAGGTCACAAAGCACATGCAGAAGCTATACATGCGATAAATAAAGAGCTCAAGAAGAAGAGGGCAAACTCCCAGAGATGCAATGATATCCCATGGTATCGGTCACCAAATTGCAACCCTAGTCCAGTTTGGGATGTTGTGCTTCATAGATTCATATCCAATTGTCATTTGTATTGATTGGTAGCAGGCATAAGCTATGTAGCTTAGGTTGGATGTACTTCGTCTGGTCTAACTTAATTTTAGGGTTATCAGAAGTTAGGCCTCGTTTGGCATAGCTTAGCTTCACCATTGAAGCTGGCAGCTTTCTAGGTGAAGATAAGCTGTTTTGGAAAAAACTGTTTGGCAAAAATAGCTTCACCAACAACTTCATGCATGGCTGAGAGAGGGAAATGAGGGAGAGAGCTGTGAAAAGCTACTTTTTTCAGCTTCACTTCTCTCCATTCCTTTATGAGAGCATGAAAAAAGGAGCTTCACCCATGAAACTGTTTTGAAAAAGGGTGTTTGGCAAAAAAAACAACTCACAACAGCTCATGAAGCTGTTGGTGAAGCTATGCCAAACAGGGCCTTAATTATTCTAAACTTTGACT
Organism: Tripidium arundinaceum; assembly: GCA_030439765.1. Classification (NCBI taxonomy): domain Eukaryota; kingdom Viridiplantae; phylum Streptophyta; class Magnoliopsida; order Poales; family Poaceae; genus Tripidium; species Tripidium arundinaceum. The sequence continues at coordinate 2,144 of JAHUYU010001458.1, forward strand.
ACAAATTATTTTTATGTATTGAGTTTGATGGTTTAAGTAATACATGAATGTCTTGAAAAATAGTATAAAAGTAAACACATGCTATATCTTATATATTGACATAAAATAGTTGTCAAAGATTCAAAGTTTGAAATAGTTGAATGCATACAGCTCTAAAATATTTCTTATTATGACCGCAGGGAGTATCAAGATTCAACTGTCACGCCCCCAACCAGGGCCTAGATATATATTCCTTATCACTCACGAGTTGAGGAGTTGAATGAAACCCACCAGCATATATATTCCTTATCCTACGAGTCTTGTTAGTATGACAGGATCGTGTAGATTGCCATGCTATAGGACTCCGGTAGAAGTCGAGTGATTGCCTGTCACTCGCGAGAGATAGGAATATATATTACTATTGTTACTATCACAAGGATTCGAGGTGGATAATAATTGGAGACCAGGCGAGAAACAGGAAAATGGATGTTATGAGATTGTGGATACGGTGGGTGCAACAGGGCTTGGTCTGGTTGCAACAGAGTCAGGCTCTGGGTGCACGTTTTCTGGCCTAAGTCAATTAAGGACCGTCCGTTGTTGTGGATGGCAGTCAAGTTTCGAATGTCCCTCTCACATACTTTCTTTGTGGGGGCGGGAAGGCTTGCGTACCTTTCTTGTCATGAGTTCCGGCTCTTTTCGGGCTGACTTGTATGGAGGCGGGGAGAGGTGGAGTTCCAAGGGCGCCAGCCTGCTGCATAGGCCGTAGTGTTGGGACTTGGAGTCTGAGTTTGGGCGTGGACCTGGACCCTATGACAGGTTTGGGAAGGGCAAGACTTGTCTGGGCTTTTGGGTTCAGACAGGGTGTGTGTTTGGGGTACCCAGCTGGGACACGTTGGTTCATGAATCGTCGTTTCTTTTGAGATGGTACCTGCTTGACTGTGGTCTAGCACCGTAGTAAGAACTAGAACATGGATGAGGACTTAAAATGATTTTGATTGCTTATCACATGCTTGAAAGTAGTACAGGTGCTTACCTAGAATGGTTAGCTAATGAACTAATCATGACTGCTAAAACTTTGAATATAAGGATGTACTATTAGTAATGCTTCCTGCAAGTTCAACAAACCAGCAAACCAAATAAGCCTTGCACATCCTTGGAGTCATTTTATTTTTCTCCGGTCGAGTAAGTCTTGCTGAGTATACTCGAGTTCTCAGGGTTTTATTCCCCCTGTTGCTGATGACAGGTGGACACTAGAGCTAACTCTTGTGTGTGGATACCTCTTGGTGGGCTCAGCGAGGATTCCTTTTATGCTGCGATCATAGTTTTTATTCATAACCCTCACCAAATGTTTTTATAAAGAAAAGTCTTACAACTCTGCTATCATATCTTGTATAACTGTTTACCATGTTAAATATTTAGACATGTCTCTGAATAAATATATATTTCCGCTACAACTTTGATCACATATTTATTTTCTGCTACAAGATAAAAATATGTAAACCTTCAATATATCAACTTTTATTCATGTTACACCATAATTGTTTTTTCTGCTGCTTTTGTATAAAATGACATTTCTTCCGCTGCTTTTATGAAATCTGTTTTGTAATAACTCCGATTTTATGTAATCTTGTGATGTATGAAATGGTTAGAATGAAGCTTTATTCACTTGTTTATGATCCTGATGAAAAATATGGATTTTGGAGTTCTCCCATTGGGTGTGCTTGATGAAACTGTCTGATTTAGTCTGTTCCCCTGGGTACTTAGTGTCTAATGGAAGACAAGTACTCTTGGGAGTGGATTAAATCAGGCGGTTCTGCCACAAATGGTATCGGAGCATAGATGAGTGATAAAGATTCAAAACATATTTCTAAACTAAAACTTGACAACAAAGTTTCTTTGAAAAAGTTAGGACATTTGCATGCGAAGTTATATAAGTAGCCCTATTACTATGGTTATGTATCTAGGATAGATGGCACTCTGCTAACTTAGGTGGGCTGAAATGAAATTTTCTGCAGGTATACAAACTTTCGAGAATAGTTCCATAGCAATCGACTAGTTATTGGGAGTAAACAATGTGCCAAATTTGAGAAAGATTGCCCTATATGTTGGCAATATTGTGAGGATGTATAGGCCTTGCATGCATGCATACCCTTGTCTATGCATTTGTTGTGTTGGCTCGATGCTGCGATAAAAAAAAACCTCGAGATCTTGTTAGACTCGTCTAGGCCTTCTGTCTATGTCATCCCTGGAGCTCTCAAGATGACACTGAGTGGTTGACCATTGGCAGTAATGGTTCAGTTGCAATGTCGACAAAATAGTGGTTAGAAAAGATGGGAGCACTGCTTATTAGCAAGCTTCGGATACACCAGTAGAACACCTAAATCACCCTCAATCTGTTTCCATCATCAGACCTTGTTTCTTTTGTCCTTCATCTTTGGAAGGAAACCCTTGTTTGCCTAACTCTTCCACATATGACGTTCTATTGACCTTGCTATCTATACCACTACCTTTTCCATTGGTTGTACGTTCGGTAATTGTAACACCCCAGGTGTTTGGTTTGCATTTGTGCATTTGCATTGTATAACATAAGCATATTCATCTTATTATCACATGTGCATCATACTATGTTTCAATGTTGCAACATAATGTTCATTAATTCCTATGTATGTGTGTATCATGTGATGTCCCTGTGTCATACCTAGTCCCCTAGAGGGATTGTACATGACCCATGTACCATGTTTCAAGTGTTGCATGTCTCTGTTTCAGTTGTTTCAATTGAATGTTTCATATGTTTCAAGTGAGTGTTTCAGTTGTTTGATAAGCTAGAGTACATGTGTCACATGCAAATGAAGGTGGTGACCCACCAAAACACCCTAGCTACATTTAGAATGTCATTAGGAACAATGTTCATGAAGGTCATTAGTCCTAACCATGCTTCCAAGTACTAGTTTGACTTGTGTTGACCCCTGGAGCTCTTTTGTTTGACTATTTAAAAAGTGCTGCTAGAAGTCAATGCATGTTTGTGCACCCTTAAACAAAGTTATAGAAAATTTGTTAAGGAACAAAAGTTGTTTAATGGTCATCTCATGAAAATGGACCTAACATGCTCAAACAAGGCCCACAAGTCAGTGTTGGCATGCTTTTTAGCACTTAGCCATTTTGGTTAAGTCCTAGCTACAATGCAGTTACAAGGTGACCTCCTTTGGGGCTTTGTAACTTCCACACCAGGCCGAATCAGCTCGAGCTCCAATTGATAACTTTGTAGTCCTCATATAGCTCTCCATTTTTGTCAATTACACCTTGGACTAACTCGGCTGGTTTGAGAGTTATGGAATGACAAAAACCGAGTTTCAATCGGGCGTTTAACTGAATGGAAGGGGGGCGACTGATTCAGTGGCCGACCGGCCATAGGCCGTTGCCGTCGCGCCGTGCAGCCGTACGCCGGCCATGGGCCCACTGGCCAGGCCGAAGCGCGCTCTACACTGATGCGGTCGCGCTGCTGCCTCTCCACTCTCTCCCACTCTCTTCTTTCCATCGGGCAAGTCGAGGCGGACAGGGCGACGCCATTGCCGCCGCAAGCTCGTCAGGCTCGTGAGCCGCCAACGCCGCGCCTCTGCTCAAGCCCCACCGCACAGAGCTCCGCCGTGTCCTCCTCTACCCCGTACACCTTCTCGCTGAGCCAATCGGTCAAAGGTGAGGGCGCATTGCTGAATCCGCCGCCGCCGCCGTGAACTGGACCTCGTCGGAGATTGGGCTCGCCGTGGTCAGAGTAGTTAGGGGCCCGCTCGTCCACCTTTTTCTTGTCAGGGACTTCCGCAGTGACCTCGTGAACCTCGTATCGGGCTCGGTTGAGGCAATGGGGCTTGCCATCGTCAAAGCGTCGCCGTCGTCCGCCATGCGCGTGGCCACCATAGCTCAGAGCCGGTTGAGGCCAAACCCTAGACACTAGTAGGTGCGGCTCGCCGTGGTGAGCGCGACGGTGCCCTCAGCTCCGCCGGAATCCTCGCCGCCTGTGAGCTTGCTGCGGTCGAACTCCGTCCCCCTGCTCTGCTCTCCTGCCAAGAGGGGCCGTTGACCCCACGGGACCCGCCTGTCAATGACCCAGTGGATTTAGGGTTAAAGTTAAATGCAGAATTTTGATGCCATGTTCAAAAATTCATATCTAGAGTTATATAGATCCAAATGAGATGGTTCAAATTTTTTGGGTTTCTTGAGGACTCTAGTTTTTAATAAAAATATAAAACTAGGTGTGTTTTATAGAAAAATAAATGGTTATTATTTATGCCTTTTATTCTTCTTTGAAGAGAAGAAAATCATATCTCTCTGTAGACAGCTCCAATTAATGTGGAATTTTTATGGGGTGTTGTTTGTGCCATGAGTATCTTGTGGTTTTAATTTCAGCAATTTTTGATACTGTATGATTTAGTTATGTATTTATCTTATTTAATTAGATGGATATTGTGCTAATTTTCATAAATTATCTATAAGTCAATGAAGGTGAAATTTGGTGAGCGCTATTCTTATGTTAGTAAGAAACTAAGAAAATATGAAATCTGTTGTTTGACACTTTTCAATAGGATTTCCCATTTATGCCAAAATCAGCCTTGCTATCTGTTATTTTTGGTACATGAAAATGTACTTGGTCAAATGCTATGAAAAATTTATGGTAGCCTCCTGGAAGCATGTTTTAGCTGCTGTAATTTTTATAGAATTCATTGTGCAGTTTTGATTTAGGTTCCTTTATCCACCTAACTATCTAAATAAATTAATAAAGAGTTTTTAAAGAATTTATTAGATGTTGGCACCACACTTTCTGGTGTTCTTTTGATATGTGTAATGAGTTGGTAAAGTTGGTTTAGCTCAAATGTGCTTTTGTAGCATCTCTAAATGTTTAATTCTCTAAACCTGCAAATTCTGGACAGATCTAGGGACTTGCCAAAGTTCTCCATGATATATTGCTTTGTTGTGAAACTTGTTTGTACAAAAGTTGTAGATAACTTATGTGTCTATCTGCTGTTAAAATTTGGGGGCATTTGGCCATGTAGTTTAAAAGTAATAGCTGTTCAAAGTTAGGACTCAGTTATGGTTGCTCTCTGTCTTGCACAGACCTGATTCTGTGTTTAATTAATTTTGACCTGGTAGACTTTGGAATCATGCAGTGATGTTTATAAATGATTTGTAGAGAATTCCATAAGCTTTCCAGAATGTCCTCTTGTAAGTCATTTGGAATGGTAGAACTTCTGCTGTGATCTAGTTACTGAACTGCTCACTTGCGTGATAAACTTGAAGTTACTGTTAAGGGTGCCTTTGTTGTACTTAAGCATGTTTGTGTGATGTTACTAGGTGCTTAAATTGATTAAGGTGAGTTTAGGTGCAGGTGTTAGGCCTCTAACAGAGGATGAGCATCTATACCTTAGATTGTGCAAGTTGGGTAAGTGTGTTCTTGCTCTCTAGAGAGGAGATATGCACCTACTCTTTAAAGTGATTTGAATAGAGCGTTGCACCTACTCGGTCAACGAATGTCCATTAATGCAACAACATCTATATAACATAATACTTAATTGCATTTCAGAAATTAGGAGGCTTATAATGCTCTGGGGCTTGCCTTTCACGAAATTGCAAGGAACGTGGTCAGGGCAGTCAATGATGGCCTCGTCTGGCACCTCTCCTGCGGGCTGCACCTCCTGAACTTCCGGTGTTGGTTGCTGCTGCTCTTCCTGGCACGGTCCCTCGAACTCCAATAGGGTCACTCCTTCCGGTACACCTATTGCATGTATATGCACACGATGAACATCATGGATGCATAAGGAATGACATGATGCTCATGGATGAAGAACAGCAATTAACAAAGCATTAATGGACATTCGTTGACCGAGTAGTGCAACGCTCTATTCAAATCACTTTAAAGAGTAGGTGCATATCTCCTCTCTAGAGAGCAAGAACACACTTACCCAACTTGCACAATCTAAGGTATAGATGCTCATCCTCTGTTAGAGGCCTAACACCTGCACCTAAACTCACCTTAATCAATTTAAGCACCTAGTAACATCACACAAACATGCTTAAGTACAACAAAGGCACCCTTAACAGTAACTTCAAGTTTATCACGCAAGTGAGCAGTTCAGTAACTAGATCACAGCAGAAGTTCTACCATTCCAAATGACTTACAAGAGGACATTCTGGAAAGCTTATGGAATTCTCTACAAATCATTTATAAACATCACTGCATGATTCCAAAGTCTACCAGGTCAAAATTAATTAAACACAGAATCAGGTCTGTGCAAGACAGAGAGCAACCATAACTGAGTCCTAACTTTGAACAGCTATTACTTTTAAACTACATGGCCAAATGCCCCCAAATTTTAACAGCAGATAGACACATAAGTTATCTACAACTTTTGTACAAACAAGTTTCACAACAAAGCAATATATCATGGAGAACTTTGGCAAGTCCCTAGATCTGTCCAGAATTTGCAGGTTTAGAGAATTAAACATTTAGAGATGCTACAAAAGCACATTTGAGCTAAACCAACTTTACCAACTCATTACACATATCAAAAGAACACCAGAAAGTGTGGTGCCAACATCTAATAAATTCTTTAAAAACTCTTTATTAATTTATTTAGATAGTTAGGTGGATAAAGGAACCTAAATCAAAACTGCACAATGAATTCTATAAAAATTACAGCAGCTAAAACATGCTTCCAGGAGGCTACCATAAATTTTTCATAGCATTTGACCAAGTACATTTTCATGTACCAAAAATAACAGATAGCAAGGCTGATTTTGGCATAAATGGGAAATCCTATTGAAAAGTGTCAAACAACAGATTTCATATTTTTCTTAGTTTCTTACTAACATAAGAATAGCGCTCACCAAATTTCACCTTCATTGGACTTATAGATAATTTATGAAAATTAGCACAATATCCATCTAATTAAATAAGATAAATACATAACTAAATCATACAGTATCAAAAATTGCTGAAATTAAAACCACAAGATACTCATGGCACAAACAACACCCCATAAAAATTCCACATTAATTGGAGCTGTCTACAGAGAGATATGATTTTCTTCTCTTCAAAGAAGAATAAAAGGCATAAATAATAACCATTTATTTTTCTATAAAACACACCTAGTTTTATATTTTTATTAAAAACTAGAGTCCTCAAGAAACCCAAAAAAATTTGAACCATCTCATTTGGATCTATATAACTCTAGATATGAATTTTTGAACATGGCATCAAAATTCTGCATTTAACTTTAACCCTAAATCCACTGGGTCATTGACAGGCGGGTCCCGTGGGGTCAACGGCCCCTCTTGGCAGGGAGAGCAGAGCAGGGGACGGAGTTCGACCGCAGCAAGCTCACAGGCGGCGAGGATTCCGGCGGAGCTGAGGGCACCGTCGCGCTCACCACGGCGAGCCGCACCTACTAGTGTCTAGGGTTTGGCCTCAACCGGCTCTGAGCTATGGTGGCCACGCGCATGGCGGACGACGGCGACGCTTTGACGATGGCAAGCCCCCATTGCCTCAACCGAGCCCGATACGAGGTTCACGAGGTCACTGCGGAAGTCCCTGACAAGAAAAAGGTGGACGAGCGGCCCCTAACTACTCTGACCACGGCGAGCCCAATCTCCGACGAGGTCCAGTTCACGGCGGCGGCGGCGGATTCAGCAATGCGCCCTCACCTTTGACCGATTGGCTCAGCGAGAAGGTGTACGGGGTAGAGGAGGACACGGCGGAGCTCTGTGCGGTGGGGCTTGAGCAGAGGCGCGCGTTGGCGGCTCACGAGCCTGACGAGCTTGCGGCGGCAATGGCGTCGCCCTGTCCGCCTCGACTTGCCCGATGGAAAGAAGAGAGTGGGAGAGAGTGGAGAGGCAGCAGCGCGACCGCATCAGTGTAGAGCGCGCTTCGGCCTGGCCAGTGGGCCCATGGCGGCGTACGGCTGCCACGGCGCGACGGCAACGGCCTATGGCCGGTCGGCCACTGAATCAGTCGCCCCCCTTCCATTCAGTTAAACGCCCGATTGAAACTCGGTTTTTGTCATTCCATAACTCTCAAACCAGCCCGAGTTAGTCCAAGGTGTAATTGACAAAAATGGAGAGCTATATGAGGACTACAAAGTTATCAATTGGAGCTCGAGCTGATTCGGCCTGGTGTGGAAGTTACAAAGCCCCAAAGGAGGTCACCTTGTAACTGCATTGTAGCTAGGACTTAACCAAAATGGCTAAGTGCTAAAAAGCATGCCAACACTGACTTGTGGGCCTTGTTTGAGCATGTTAGGTCCATTTTCATGAGATGACCATTAAACAACTTTTGTTCCTTAACAAATTTTCTATAACTTTGTTTAAGGGTGCACAAACATGCATTGACTTCTAGCAGCACTTTTTAAATAGTCAAACAAAAGAGCTCCAGGGGTCAACACAAGTCAAACTAGTACTTGGAAGCATGGTTAGGACTAATGACCTTCATGAACATTGTTCCTAATGACATTCTAAATGTAGCTAGGGTGTTTTGGTGGGTCACCACCTTCATTTGCATGTGACACATGTACTCTAGCTTATCAAACAACTGAAACACTCACTTGAAACATATGAAACATTCAATTGAAACAACTGAAACAGAGACATGCAACACTTGAAACATGGTACATGGGTCATGTACAATCCCTCTAGGGGACTAGGTATGACACAGGGACATCACATGATACACACATACATAGGAATTAATGAACATTATGTTGCAACATTGAAACATAGTATGATGCACATGTGATAATAAGATGAATATGCTTATGTTATACAATGCAAATGCACAAATGCAAACCAAACACCTGGGGTGTTACAATTACCGAACGTACAACCAATGGAAAAGGTAGTGGTATAGATAGCAAGGTCAATAGAACGTCATATGTGGAAGAGTTAGGCAAACAAGGGTTTCCTTCCAAAGATGAAGGACAAAAGAAACAAGGTCTGATGATGGAAACAGATTGAGGGTGATTTAGGTGTTCTACTGGTGTATCCGAAGCTTGCTAATAAGCAGTGCTCCCATCTTTTCTAACCACTATTTTGTCGACATTGCAACTGAACCATTACTGCCAATGGTCAACCACTCAGTGTCATCTTGAGAGCTCCAGGGATGACATAGACAGAAGGCCTAGACGAGTCTAACAAGATCTCGAGGTTTTTTTTTATCGCAGCATCGAGCCAACACAACAAATGCATAGACAAGGGTATGCATGCATGCAAGGCCTATACATCCTCACAATATTGCCAACATATAGGGCAATCTTTCTCAAATTTGGCACATTGTTTACTCCCAATAACTAGTCGATTGCTATGGAACTATTCTCGAAAGTTTGTATACCTGCAGAAAATTTCATTTCAGCCCACCTAAGTTAGCAGAGTGCCATCTATCCTAGATACATAACCATAGATAGGGCTACTTATATAACTTCGCATGCAAATGTCCTAACTTTTTCAAAGAAACTTTGTTGTCAAGTTTTAGTTTAGAAATATGTTTTGAATCTTTATCACTCATCTATGCTCCGATACCATTTGTGGCAGAACCGCCTGATTTAATCCACTCCCAAGAGTACTTGTCTTCCATTAGACACTAAGTACCCAGGGGAACAGACTAAATCAGACAGTTTCATCAAGCACACCCAATGGGAGAACTCCAAAATCCATATTTTTCATCAGGATCATAAACAAGTGAATAAAGCTTCATTCTAACCATTTCATACATCACAAGATTACATAAAATCGGAGTTATTACAAAACAGATTTCATAAAAGCAGCGGAAGAAATGTCATTTTATACAAAAGCAGCAGAAAAAACAATTATGGTGTAACATGAATAAAAGTTGATATATTGAAGGTTTACATATTTTTATCTTGTAGCAGAAAATAAATATGTGATCAAAGTTGTAGCGGAAATATATATTTATTCAGAGACATGTCTAAATATTTAACATGGTAAACAGTTATACAAGATGATAGCAGAGTTGTAAGACTTTTCTTTATAAAAACATTTGGTGAGGGTTATGAATAAAAACTATGATCGCAGCATAAAAGGAATCCTCGCTGAGCCCACCAAGAGGTATCCACACACAAGAGTTAGCTCTAGTGTCCACCTGTCATCAGCAACAGGGGGAATAAAACCTGAGAACTCGAGTATACTCAGCAAGACTTACTCGACCGGAGAAAAATAAAATGACTCCAAGGATGTGCAAGGCTTATTTGGTTTGCTGGTTTGTTGAACTTGCAGGAAGCATTACTAATAGTACATCCTTATATTCAAAGTTTTAGCAGTCATGATTAGTTCATTAGCTAACCATTCTAGGTAAGCACCTGTACTACTTTCAAGCATGTGATAAGCAATCAAAATCATTTTAAGTCCTCATCCATGTTCTAGTTCTTACTACGGTGCTAGACCACAGTCAAGCAGGTACCATCTCAAAAGAAACGACGATTCATGAACCAACGTGTCCCAGCTGGGTACCCCAAACACACACCCTGTCTGAACCCAAAAGCCCAGACAAGTCTTGCCCTTCCCAAACCTGTCATAGGGTCCAGGTCCACGCCCAAACTCAGACTCCAAGTCCCAACACTACGGCCTATGCAGCAGGCTGGCGCCCTTGGAACTCACCTCTCCCCGCCTCCATACAAGTCAGCCCGAAAAGAGCGGAACTCATGACAAGAAAGTACGCAAGCCTTCCCGCCCCCACAAAGAAAGTATGTGAGAGGGACATTCGAAACTTGACTGCCATCCACAACAACGGACGGTCCTTAATTGACTTAGGCCAGAAAACGTGCACCCAGAGCCTGACTCTGTTGCAACCAGACCAAGCCCTGTTGCACCCACCGTATCCACAATCTCATAACATCCATTTTCCTGTTTCTCGCCTGGTCTCCAATTATTATCCACCTCGAATCCTTGTGATAGTAACAATAGTAATATATATTCCTATCTCTCGCGAGTGACAGGCAATCACTCGACTTCTACCGGAGTCCTATAGCATGGCAATCTACACGATCCTGTCATACTAACAAGACTCGTAGGATAAGGAATATATATGCTGGTGGGTTTCATTCAACTCCTCAACTCGTGAGTGATAAGGAATATATATCTAGGCCCTGGTTGGGGGCGTGACAGTTGAATCTTGATACTCCCTGCGGCCATAATAAGAAATATTTTAGAGCTGTATGCATTCAACTATTTCAAACTTTGAATCTTTGACAACTATTTTATGTCAATATATAAGATATAGCATGTGTTTACTTTTATACTATTTTTCAAGACATTCATGTATTACTTAAACCATCAAACTCAATACATAAAAATAATTTGTAGTCAAAGTTTAGAATAATTAAGGCCCTGTTTGGCATAGCTTCACCAACAGCTTCATGAGCTGTTGTGAGTTGTTTTTTTTGCCAAACACCCTTTTTCAAAACAGTTTCATGGGTGAAGCTCCTTTTTTCATGCTCTCATAAAGGAATGGAGAGAAGTGAAGCTGAAAAAAGTAGCTTTTCACAGCTCTCTCCCTCATTTCCCTCTCTCAGCCATGCATGAAGTTGTTGGTGAAGCTATTTTTGCCAAACAGTTTTTTCCAAAACAGCTTATCTTCACCTAGAAAGCTGCCAGCTTCAATGGTGAAGCTAAGCTATGCCAAACGAGGCCTAACTTCTGATAACCCTAAAATTAAGTTAGACCAGACGAAGTACATCCAACCTAAGCTACATAGCTTATGCCTGCTACCAATCAATACAAATGACAATTGGATATGAATCTATGAAGCACAACATCCCAAACTGTTGACGCCCTATTCACTTACAAATAGTATTTTACTTCTAGGCAGTCTACTTGACTCCTTGAAAACTCCCCCAAACTATTTCAATCAATCGAAACTTACCCCTTCGTTGGATTTATGTTATTGTTTCTGTGTGTATAGGTTGAGTTTCAAGTTCGAATTTTGTGGGAGGGTGATAAAGGGCAGGATATCCTATGCTATAAAAGAATGCATCAAGTATTGTGATATGATTTTGTACCATTAGGGTTGATTTAGTACTACATCTACAAAAGTAAACTTAAGAAGCTATACTCATTCATTGAGAAACCAAAATGACAAATCTCACTAGGGTGCATATTGGACCAATTGGAATAGCATGGGGAGTAAATCGAGGCATCATTTTATTCATGGATTAATTAAACAAAGTAGATTGTTCATGAGGGCTTCAGATCCTTCATGATGGTTAGGGCAATTGTTCACATGAAACAGCCTGTGAGCACCTAAGAGGTGTGGTGGTGAATTGGGTGTCTAATTTCAAATTTAAATCCTTGGGTTCAATTTAACCCAATAGTAAAAAACCCTAAACTATTGTAGCATGATGTGCACTTAAGGTTTTCTAGTGTGCTCTAGCTTACCCTTAACCCACAAAGAGTTTGGCAACCTGGAGCCAATCCTATCAACTTGCCTATAACTAACCTAGGAAGGTAAAGGTCACAAAGCACATGCAGAAGCTATACATGCGATAAATAAAGAGCTCAAGAAGAAGAGGGCAAACTCCAGAGATGCAATGATATCCCATGGTATCGGTCACCAAATTGCAACCCTAGTCCAGTTGGAGATCTATCGAGGTACACTCTTGGTCACCAAGTCTCTCCCAATCATGGTGCTTGATATATAAAGCATCAACCAACTGAAGTTAGTGCCATGAGTCACATACTCTCACCATCGCCACCCGATTCTTCCGGTTACATTGATGCCGTGTACACTATAGAGCTTCTCCACATGAGGGAGGCGGTCTCCTTATCCCTGCACACCAATATGATGCCGCTTCACACAAAGAACAGAGGGTTATCACCTAGAAGAGATCACCACACCTTCACTGGAAGCTTACAACAACCTTAAGCATTTCGAGTCATGATGATACAAGGGCACAACTGCCCAATCTCTCAAAGCTCTCAGGCTCTAAGGCCTAAACCTCACAAGGCCCACATGATCTGACGGCTCAGATTCAATCTAGGATTTAAAATCCTAGCCTTTATCCGGTGCAAACTTAAGTGCACCAATCGAAAAAATCCCATGAGTATCCGCGTGCACGGCCTCAGTCAAACTAGCCATTGGAATCTCCAACGGTTAACTCCATTTCTTCGGTGACCTTCCGGTGAGTCACATCGAACAAATTTGCTGACTCAAAAACCGTTCTGCATACGCCACCTGAGAGTTCCAGGCCGCACCAGGAAACTCCGGTGGCCACCACTAGAATTTTTTGGAGCATGTTCAAGTGTCCCACCAAGTGAACAATGCTAATTTATACTTCGGTGCGTGTTAGGGGCACATTGAAACCCTACACTGCACCGCTTTCTCCAACGACTTCCCAGGCTTTGGCATCGGACCTTTTCGGTGAGGGCAAAAACCCAACCCTAAGTTACATTTTCGCAAGCATTTAAAATCCGCTAACTCCCTTTGTGTTCAAACGTGAACACCTTTACCTTAGGCACTAAGTTACCTTTTCATAAACATTTTTCACTTGCATCTCACCACTTTACTAGGTCCAATGCATATGCAAAGTTAGTTGACACCTAGTGACACTTAGATAAACATTTTGTGTTAAAGTTTCCCTCTTAATAGTACCACTATCTATCATAAACCTGACCACACACTCTATTGCGTCTCGGACAATGAAATGAAAACCCCTACCATATTCCTTTGCCTTCGGGCTTATTTCTAGCTCTTCTCTTTTATGTTCTCCAATGTTGAGCACTTGATCAACTTGTGGGCTTCTCCATCTCCTCCATGGATGGCATCTAGCTCAACCCTTGGTGTGGACATCTCCTAGCTTAATCAACACTTAAGACATAGGTTTAGTCCACTAGTTGTCACTCAATTACCAGAACCAAACATAGGGCTTTCGATCTCCCCCTTTTTGGTAATTGATGACAACCACACAAAGATAGGAATTAAATTTGAATTCCAAGCTAGTACTTTACACAAGTGTAAATTGCTAACTTAGTTGGGGACCTTGTGTTGCTTATCCAAAATGAAGACCACTTGATAAAGATTGGATAAGTTTCACAAGATCCAACTTGGTAGTGTTAGCTCCCCCGACATATGTGCTAGTATGGTTTGGTTTCAAGCTTGCACAAATGCTAGATTTGAACTGTGGGAGAATTAACACTACTAAGTGATGCTAAGGTGTATAGAACAAACCTTTGTAGCATGTATACCACTTGTAGAAATGAATTCCACTTGTGAGATCCACCCATAGCATTATGGTTTGCTAGACATGCAAAACACTAGAAATCCGTGAGATCAACATTATAAGTAAGGGTTCTAGATACCACTTGATAAAACTACAAACTTAGCAAACTAGGCTCCATCTACCACTTGAAAGATTACTAATTCATAAATCAATCCTATGTCTAGCAACCAACATGCAAGCAAGATACCATTTGTAATACTAAACTATGCAAATGCAAGCAAACCTACGTATTGCACAATACAAATGCAACAATCAAGTGTTCATGAGCTTGCTCCCCCTACTTGTGTGCTTTTTCAAATTTTGATACTGTATGATTTAGTTATGTATTTATCTTATTTAATTAGATGGATATTGTGCTAATTTTCATAAATTATCTATAAGTCCAATGAAGGTGAAATTTGGTGAGCGCTATTCTTATGTTAGTAAGAAACTAAGAAAATATGAAATCTGTTGTTTGACACTTTTCAATAGGATTTCCCATTTATGCCAAAATCAGCCTTGCTATCTGTTATTTTTGGTACATGAAAATGTACTTGGTCAAATGCTATGAAAAATTTATGGTAGCCTCCTGGAAGCATGTTTTAGCTGCTGTAATTTTTATAGAATTCATTGTGCAGTTTTGATTTAGGTTCCTTTATCCACCTAACTATCTAAATAAATTAATAAAGAGTTTTTAAAGAATTTATTAGATGTTGGCACCACACTTTCTGGTGTTCTTTTGATATGTGTAATGAGTTGGTAAAGTTGGTTTAGCTCAAATGTGCTTTTGTAGCATCTCTAAATGTTTAATTCTCTAAACCTGCAAATTCTGGACAGATCTAGGGACTTGCCAAAGTTCTCCATGATATATTGCTTTGTTGTGAAACTTGTTTGTACAAAAGTTGTAGATAACTTATGTGTCTATCTGCTGTTAAAATTTGGGGGCATTTGGCCATGTAGTTTAAAAGTAATAGCTGTTCAAAGTTAGGACTCAGTTATGGTTGCTCTCTGTCTTGCACAGACCTGATTCTGTGTTTAATTAATTTTGACCTGGTAGACTTTGGAATCATGCAGTGATGTTTATAAATGATTTGTAGAGAATTCCATAAGCTTTCCAGAATGTCCTCTTGTAAGTCATTTGGAATGGTAGAACTTCTGCTGTGATCTAGTTACTGAACTGCTCACTTGCGTGATAAACTTGAAGTTACTGTTAAGGGTGCCTTTGTTGTACTTAAGCATGTTTGTGTGATGTTACTAGGTGCTTAAATTGATTAAGGTGAGTTTAGGTGCAGGTGTTAGGCCTCTAACAGAGGATGAGCATCTATACCTTAGATTGTGCAAGTTGGGTAAGTGTGTTCTTGCTCTCTAGAGAGGAGATATGCACCTACTCTTTAAAGTGATTTGAATAGAGCGTTGCACCTACTCGGTCAACGAATGTCCATTAATGCTTTGTTAATTGCTGTTCTTCATCCATGAGCATCATGTCATTCCTTATGCATCCATGATGTTCATCGTGTGCATATACATGCAATAGGTGTACCGGAAGGAGTGACCCTATTGGAGTTCGAGGGACCGTGCCAGGAAGAGCAGCAGCAACCAACACCGGAAGTTCAGGAGGTGCAGCCCGCAGGAGAGGTGCCAGACGAGGCCATCATTGACTGCCCTGACCACGTTCCTTGCAATTTCGTGAAAGGCAAGCCCCAGAGCATTATAAGCCTCCTAATTTCTGAAATGCAATTAAGTATTATGTTATATAGATGTTGTTGCATTAAGTGATAGGTGTTGGGTGAAAACACTTGCTGCATATGTACCATATCTGTGGGGGATATGACCCCCGGGTACCACAAGATGGTACATGGGCCGCACCATCAGAGGTGGCCCAGCCCATAAGATGAAGGCGTGCGGCGCACGGCACTGGTCGGCATGCACCGCATGGTTATTGTATTGTACCAAATAGGATACTTTACTTGTAATCCTGTCCCTTCAGAGTATATAAGGAGGGGCAGGGGTCCCCTAGTAGATAGGTCAGAGATCATATCAATATCTCAATACAAACCAACAGAGCACAGGACGTAGGGTATTACGTCACGCTGACGGCCCGAACCTGTATAAACCTTGTGTCTTGTGTCTCTGTTACCATCCGGTTCCTGATTACGCGCACCTCTACCAATCAATCTACCATCGTGGGTATACCCCTCGGTGGACTGCCGACCATATTTCGTCGACAATATCCTTGTCCAGAAAAGTATACCATGAATCCTATGTAACTCAGGCTCGAGTAGATGCTTAGCCCTGCTTTAAGCGGTAGAAGTCGGGTGATTTCCTGTCACCTGCGAGTTATAGGAATATACATTGCTAGGTTAAGGGTCATGTTCCACAAAAGCATCTTCAGATAAGAACGCTAGTAGAGACCGTGCCCAACGGTCTAGTCTTCATCCCCAGCCGGGAGAAGGCAATACTTGCAGCACCCGTGATAGAATAGGTCATCTGTAACAGGTTGGAAATAAACCCTGAGTACGAGAAGGTACTTAGCTAGACTTACCCGTCATAAACCAGAAATAAAAGACACCAAGGATCATGCAAGGCTGCTATGAAGTGGGCTAGCTTGACAACATTTTGCATAAAAGCTGATATAATATAAGTAACTTTTGAAGCTTATATCAAGTTAATAATCATTAACCTGTCATCTATATTAGCACATGTACTAGAGCACCCACTTTATTAGGAGCAAACAATATTAACCATAGCAGGTATAATAAGGTCATCACCGTATCATCATTCCTGAACCATCTTATTATTTAGTGTATCTATTTTGGAGATAAACCCATCAAGTTCTCACTAACCGGTGAGAGATGGCGACTCGAATTGAATTATAACTCAGCTGAGGCGGGTATTCCTAACCCTCACCCAGGCATACGTAGCTAAAGTAGCCTTAGGTCACCTTTGGGACAGCTCAGGAACCAACTTCGCGGGTTCGATCAGCGCCCGCACTCTTAGGGATTACCCTTCTGCCAAGACGTTCAGGAATTTTAACTCACCTGCCTGGACTTACGCCTACGGCTCCCTTCCGAGGCGCACTTTACACTTATCGACTCCCGGCCTGAGTTGAGCTACTCGGATTCGGGATCAGCCTCTCAAAGCGATCAGCTAAGGGAGAGGCATGCGTTCAACATGACAAGGAAAGGCTCCAAGAATCGGTCCTTAAACGACACAGACGGAGTCACTGTAAGCCTACAGCCTTACAAGCCCCCGCCCGATCTTCATTCAATTAAACCAGGTTCTTTTCAATGATAGCAAATATAGCCAACCATGCCACATGTATATTCCTATAACTCGCAGGTGACAGGAAATCACCCGACTTCTACCGCTTAAAGCAGGGCTAAGCATCTACTCGAGCCTGAGTTACATAGGATTCATGGTATACTTTTCTGGACAAGGATATTGTCGACGAAATATGGTCGGCAGTCCACCGAGGGGTATACCCACGATGGTAGATTGATTGGTAGAGGTGCGCGTAATCAGGAACCGGATGGTAACAGAGACACAAGACACAAGGTTTATACAGGTTCGGGCCGTCAGCGTGACGTAATACCCTACGTCCTGTGCTCTGTTGGTTTGTATTGAGATATTGATATGATCTCTGACCTATCTACTAGGGGACCCCTGCCCCTCCTTATATACTCTGAAGGGACAGGATTACAAGTAAAGTATCCTATTTGGTACAATACAATAACCATGCGGTGCATGCCGACCAGTGCCGTGCGCCGCACGCCTTCATCTTATGGGCTGGGCCACCTCTGATGGTGCGGCCCATGTACCATCTTGTGGTACCCGGGGGTCATATCCCCCACAGATATGGTACATATGCAGCAAGTGTTTTCACCCAACACCTATCACTTAATGCAACAACATCTATATAACATAATACTTAATTGCATTTCAGAAATTAGGAGGCTTATAATGCTCTGGGGCTTGCCTTTCACGAAATTGCAAGGAACGTGGTCAGGGCAGTCAATGATGGCCTCGTCTGGCACCTCTCCTGCGGGCTGCACCTCCTGAACTTCCGGTGTTGGTTGCTGCTGCTCTTCCTGGCACGGTCCCTCGAACTCCAATAGGGTCACTCCTTCCGGTACACCTATTGCATGTATATGCACACGATGAACATCATGGATGCATAAGGAATGACATGATGCTCATGGATGAAGAACAGCAATTAACAAAGCATTAATGGACATTCGTTGACCGAGTAGGTGCAACGCTCTATTCAAATCACTTTAAAGAGTAGGTGCATATCTCCTCTCTAGAGAGCAAGAACACACTTACCCAACTTGCACAATCTAAGGTATAGATGCTCATCCTCTGTTAGAGGCCTAACACCTGCACCTAAACTCACCTTAATCAATTTAAGCACCTAGTAACATCACACAAACATGCTTAAGTACAACAAAGGCACCCTTAACAGTAACTTCAAGTTTATCACGCAAGTGAGCAGTTCAGTAACTAGATCACAGCAGAAGTTCTACCATTCCAAATGACTTACAAGAGGACATTCTGGAAAGCTTATGGAATTCTCTACAAATCATTTATAAACATCACTGCATGATTCCAAAGTCTACCAGGTCAAAATTAATTAAACACAGAATCAGGTCTGTGCAAGACAGAGAGCAACCATAACTGAGTCCTAACTTTGAACAGCTATTACTTTTAAACTACATGGCCAAATGCCCCCAAATTTTAACAGCAGATAGACACATAAGTTATCTACAACTTTTGTACAAACAAGTTTCACAACAAAGCAATATATCATGGAGAACTTTGGCAAGTCCCTAGATCTGTCCAGAATTTGCAGGTTTAGAGAATTAAACATTTAGAGATGCTACAAAAGCACATTTGAGCTAAACCAACTTACCAACTCATTACACATATCAAAAGAACACCAGAAAGTGTGGTGCCAACATCTAATAAATTCTTTAAAAACTCTTTATTAATTTATTTAGATAGTTAGGTGGATAAAGGAACCTAAATCAAAACTGCACAATGAATTCTATAAAAATTACAGCAGCTAAAACATGCTTCCAGGAGGCTACCATAAATTTTTCATAGCATTTGACCAAGTACATTTTCATGTACCAAAAATAACAGATAGCAAGGCTGATTTTGGCATAAATGGGAAATCCTATTGAAAAGTGTCAAACAACAGATTTCATATTTTTCTTAGTTTCTTACTAACATAAGAATAGCGCTCACCAAATTTCACCTTCATTGGACTTATAGATAATTTATGAAAATTAGCACAATATCCATCTAATTAAATAAGATAAATACATAACTAAATCATACAGTATCAAAAATTGCTGAAATTAAAACCACAAGATACTCATGGCACAAACAACACCCCATAAAAATTCCACATTAATTGGAGCTGTCTACAGAGAGATATGATTTTCTTCTCTTCAAAGAAGAATAAAAGGCATAAATAATAACCATTTATTTTTCTATAAAACACACCTAGTTTTATATTTTTATTAAAAACTAGAGTCCTCAAGAAACCCAAAAAAATTTGAACCATCTCATTTGGATCTATATAACTCTAGATATGAATTTTTGAACATGGCATCAAAATTCTGCATTTAACTTTAACCCTAAATCCACTGGGTCATTGACAGGCGGGTCCCGTGGGGTCAACGGCCCCTCTTGGCAGGGAGAGCAGAGCAGGGACGGAGTTCGACCGCAGCAAGCTCACAGGCGGCGAGGATTCCGGCGGAGCTGAGGGCACCGTCGCGCTCACCACGGCGAGCCGCACCTACTAGTGTCTAGGGTTTGGCCTCAACCGGCTCTGAGCTATGGTGGCCACGCGCATGGCGGACGACGGCGACGCTTTGACGATGGCAAGCCCCCATTGCCTCAACCGAGCCCGATACGAGGTTCACGAGGTCACTGCGGAAGTCCCTGACAAGAAAAAGGTGGACGAGCGGGCCCCTAACTACTCTGACCACGGCGAGCCCAATCTCCGACGAGGTCCAGTTCACGGCGGCGGCGGCGGATTCAGCAATGCGCCCTCACCTTTGACCGATTGGCTCAGCGAGAAGGTGTACGGGGTAGAGGAGGACACGGCGGAGCTCTGTGCGGTGGGGCTTGAGCAGAGGCGCGGCGTTGGCGGCTCACGAGCCTGACGAGCTTGCGGCGGCAATGGCGTCGCCCTGTCCGCCTCGACTTGCCCGATGGAAAGAAGAGAGTGGGAGAGAGTGGAGAGGCAGCAGCGCGACCGCATCAGTGTAGAGCGCGCTTCGGCCTGGCCAGTGGGCCATGGCCGGCGTACGGCTGCCACGGCGCGACGGCAACGGCCTATGGCCGGTCGGCCACTGAATCAGTCGCCCCCCTTCCATTCAGTTAAACGCCCGATTGAAACTCGGTTTTTGTCATTCCATAACTCTCAAACCAGCCCGAGT